>NQII01000011.1:964381-1044038 GCA_002778355.1 Clitarchus hookeri
TCTATTTATAGTCCTTTTTAGGTAATTTGTTGTGTAGCTTATTAATTTTTGTTCAAGTTATGAGTGACGTAAGACGTTTTTTGTGTAAAAAACGTAATCATCATTCTGATGAAGGTGATTCACCTCATATTAAGACATCCAGGCCGGATACAGACAGACTAAATAGTCCAGGTATGTTGTGTTGGCGTTTCTACCCAAATAATTTAATGTATTGTTTATTACCCGCATACAGAGGAAAATAAGACTCAAAAACNTGTGTTGGCGTTTCTACCCAAATAATTTAATGTATTGTTTATTACCCGCATACAGAGGAAAATAAGACTCAAAAACAACGAAATAATAATAGAAAATACTTCACATTTTTTTTATACTACAATGAAAGAAAAAAATAGTAACCAGTACCCATAAAACATAGTAAAAAAAAGTCTCAACTAAGTTTGCAACTTATCATTCATTATTTAAACTCTTGTATTATTTTCTATAGAATGATTATGTATAGAAGTTATAAAAATATACATTAAAAATTGAAAGCTTTATAAATTATTAAAAACTTTTAAAATCACCACTTAAATGCTAACTGATTTGTTATCACAAAAATTGGCAAAGTATACATCATATCATTTCATGAAATATTTTTTTTCTGAATGCGTTAAATGATTAGTTTATTTATTATATAAGAATCCTTTTTGCTTAAAGGTACCAGCCTGCGCGTAAAGATTTTCAAGCAGACGCCTCGCTCGATTTTTCTAACAGAAGCACAACTAATTCATTATTGGATATTGGGTTGTGTTTGGACCTCGGTTATCAAGTCAATGATGATCTACGTTTGAAATTACTAAGACATCCTTGGAACCCTAGTAAAACGTACAATTTTAAAAATGACGTTAACCTTGATGCTAAACGAGCTTTCCGACATGAATGGCTTACAACATATCCGTGGTTAGCCTACTCAGCTATAGCAAAGGGACCTCTGTGTAGGATATGTGTTTTATTTCGGCCTCCAGTGCAGCGCGGTCTACAAGGACAGTTTATAGTTTCTCCTTGCCTCAAATATCAAAAGTTTCATGAAGCTGCACAGTCTCATGCGACAAGTAAGTGGCATTGTGACGCACTGGCTTCGTCAAATACATTTGAAAAGATCATGGATAGAAGGGTACTAAGCGTTCATGAATCTTTAAATACGGCATATCACAAGGAAGTTGAAGAAAATCATTTAAAACTTCGATCTATCGTATCAACCATTTTATTTTGCGGGCGACATGACCTTCCACTTCGTGGGGAAGTGGACGAGGATACTGTTATTACAAACCTGCTACATTTTCTAGTAGAATCGGGAGCAAAAAATTCCTTATACATNAAGGGTACTAAGCGTTCATGAATCTTTAAATACGGCATATCACAAGGAAGTTGAAGAAAATCATTTAAAACTTCGGTCTATCGTATCAACCATTTTATTTTGCGGGCGACATGACCTTCCACTTCGTGGGAAAGTGGACGAGGATACTGTTATTACAAACCTGCTACATTTTCTAGTAGAATCGGGAGCAAAAAATTCCTTATACATNAAGTGGACGAGGATACTGTTATTACAAACCTGCTACATTTTCTAGTAGAATCGGGAGCAAAAAATTCCTTATACATATCGCATCAAATTCAGTGAGAAATACTGCTGGGACTACAAAGGACATTATAAATATTTTTAGAGAGAGTACGTTGCGGCGGAATAAAATTCAAAATATGCCTCTATTTTGTGAAACGCGTTGGGCAGCAAAATACAAAAGTATCAGAAAATTTTCTGAAAACTTTCTGATTACTGTACAAGTTTTAGAAGAACTTTCGCAGGACGCGCCGAACTCTACAACGAAAACAAAAGCGTATCAGCTCTACACGACTGCAACTACTCCAACACAAATTGTGACACTTTTNACATTGTGACACTTTTAGTAATTGCTGCCTATTCTGCCGAACTTGAACCCGCGTGCAGTAAATTACAAGAAGTAAATATGAATATAAAGGCAATACACGATCACGTAAATAAATTAACTGATGTGCTTCAATCTCACCCCGAAAATGCCTCTATGGAGTTTGCGGTCATTTTCGAGAAAGCTCAAAAAATTTGCGAAAAACTGGATGTTGAATTTAAGCGTCCTCGAGTAGTGGCAAAACAGACTTACAGATAAAATCAACCATCTGAAAATGTGGAAGAATTTATCTCGCCCACAGTGTCCATATTGCAGCAAGACTTCGGCTACACTGCACGCCGATATGAAAAGATTGAATGGAGAACACGTCTCATGCAACCATTCGAGAAATATTAATTTCTGATGTATGAGAAATATAAAAAATAAATTTAAATTGACAAAAAATGACAGTTTTATATTTTATAGCATTATTTTCTACTCTTCCAGCAACCCTCAATGCCATGGTGTAGGCGCTTGACGTTGATCCATTAACCTCCTCCGAACACTGGGTAAAATTGCCAGATTTTTTCGAAAGAGAATACATTTTTTTTATAGTTTCGGGTCCTGAAACTCAGATTCCTGCACAATACTTTGACTTTGGAGATTGCTTAAATCTACAAATCAGGTGTGTAACAGTACATAACAAGACAGAAAATCATTTAGAAACTTCGTTTAAATTATCCGAACTCGGATCGTTATTAGAACCGTAGATCCTAGAGTTCACTATAACATCATTATTCTTAGTCCAAAATGTGTCCAACAGCCTTTATTATGTTTCATACATCATATATTTATACAGGATTGATTCCAGTATACGTCATTAAACTGTCACTTAGGTGGTTCTTGCATGTATACTAGTAGTATGAAAAGTATGTTCTGGCAAAAGTGGAAACTGGCATCGGNTGTCACTTAGGTGGTTCTTGCATGTATACTAGTAGTATGAAAAGTATGTTCTGGCAAAAGTGGAAACTGGCATCGGAGCTAAGAGCTGTCCATGCTCTGTCAATCAGGTTGGCCGGAGACTATCTTGTTAGCCATGTTGGATATAGGTAGCCTTGATTTTTGACCTTAACCCCAGTGACTTTAATTTTAAAATGTTTTTTAAATTCGAAAAATTCCAAAAAAAATTGAAAAGTTTAACGAATTAACAAAAAATTGAAAACTTACAAAAATAAACAAATACATAAATTTTTTAACAATTTTTAACAATTATAATTAATGTATTAAGATTGATGGAAAGTTTGGAAGATTGATGGAAAGAATGTGAGAATGATGCAACGATCGAAAGATTAATAGAAAAATGGGAAGATTGATGGAAACATTGCGGGATTGATGGAAACACTGATGGAAATATTGAAAGACTTGAAGAAATATTGAAAGGCTGATGTAAAGATTACGATATTTATCAGAAGATTGATGGAGATACTAATGTAAAAAATTGCGAGATTAATCAAAGATTGGNTGTAAAGATTACGATATTTATCAGAAGATTGATGGAGATACTAATGTAAAAAATTGCGAGATTAATCAAAGATTGGACGAAATGTTCATGGAAATATTGAGAAATTGATCGAACGATTAAACAAAAGATTGGTGGGAAAATTGAGAAATTGATCGAAATATTTGTGAAACGATTGTGAGATTGATGGATTTANTGTAAAGATTACGATATTTATCAGAAGATTGATGGAGATACTAATGTAAAAAATTGCGAGATTAATCAAAGATTGAACGAAATGTTCATGGAAATATTGAGAAATTGATGGAACGTTTAAACAAAAGATTGGTGGGAAAATTGAGAAATTGATCGAAATATTTGTGAAACGAATGTGAGATTGATGGATTTATGGTCAAGAAAAGCACAGAAGATGTCTTATCTTCTGTTCTTTTCTTGACCATAAATCGAGACCATCACCCGAACTATTAGTATTTTAATCATAACCAACTATGTATATAAAAGTGTTGGTAGATGCTGATCCATACCACGATTGTAACATACTTGTGCAGGTGGTAGCTACTCGTTTTATGGACTTGGCTTAGTCACATATACATGCTATAATTACATTTTTTTTAAAATCCGAATAATATTCTTACGCCTTTATAACTGCCGATGCAATCGATAACACAGGCCAAAAAAAAACCTTTTTAATAAATGCAGCTGAAACTTGTATATTTTTGGGTGCTGTAACCGAATCTGGCATCAGTTTTTTTGTATCACCCACAGTTCTCTCACAATATGCATTTGTATTTAAAAATNAATCTGGCATCAGTTTTTTTGTATCACCCACAGTTCTCTCACAATATGCATTTGTATTTAAAAATGCGATGTATGCGAATGTATTTTAAAAAATTCATTACATACTATTTAAGTGTTTATTTTTTTGTATTTCCTTTCTCTCTTCTCTTTGGAGCTTCTTATGTACCTTTTTTTCCGATGTGATGCATTTTGTTGTTCTCGGTGAAGTGACCAGCAGTAAAATCCCATCATACTGGCATTCCACCGTCCCTGGTAACGTTTCTCCATCACTTTGATGTCCTGGTGAAACCGCTCCCCCTGTCCTTCTCTCACATCACCCAAGTTGTCAGGTAAAAAGTCAACATGGTTGTATAAGAAGTGGACTTTAAGGCTTATCAGGCATCCCAGATTTTTGAACACGTNTCAGGTAAAAAGTCAACATGGTTGTATAAGAAGTGGACTTTAAGGCTTATCAGGCATCCCAGATTTTTGAACACGTTTATAATATTAGCTACGATAAGCTCATAGTTTGGGTCTTTAACACTGCCCAAAAACTTAGTCACAACTTGCTTAAATGATATCCAAGCCTCGAAAATGAAACATCAGTAAAAACAAAGTTTCAACCTTAGGAACATCATTTTACGAATGTCAGGCCCAACGAAAACTACTTATTTCAGTTTGGCTCCTGATAAATGCGGAAAATTTTCACATAAATACTTAAAACATTCACCATCTTTAGGCAAGACTTTTATAAACTGTTTCATCAAACCTAATTTAATGTGAAGAGGTGGTAGAAGAATTTTTTTTGATCTATTAAAGTTTTATGCAAAATGTTCTTCTTTTCAGGTGTAAATGTTTTTCTTGCAGGTCAATGTTTTGTGGACCAGTATCGATCCCTTGCTCTGCTGTCCCACTCACATACACTGAAGAGCCAAAAAAACTGGTACACTTGCCTAATACCGTGAACGGCCCCCCACGAGCACGCAGAAGTGCCGCAAGACGACGTGGCATGTACTCGACTAATGTCTGAAGGTTTGCAGGAGGCAATTCACACCATGAATCCTGCAGNCCGCAAGACGACGTGGCATGTACTCGACTAATGTCTGAAGGTTTGCAGGAGGCAATTCACACCATGAATCCTGCAGGGCAGTCAACAAATCCATAGGAGTGCGAGACGGTGGAGATCTCTTCTGTACGGCAAGTTGCAAGGCATCCCAGATANGGCAGTCAACAAATCCATAGGAGTGCGAGACGGTGGAGATCTCTTCTGTACGGCAAGTTGCAAGGCATCCCAGATATGCTCAATAATATTCATGTCTGGTGATTTAGGTGGCCAATGGAAGTGTCTAAAGTCNCCAGATATGCTCAATAATATTCATGTCTGGTGATTTAGGTGGCCAATGGAAGTGTCTAAAGTCAGAAGAGTGTTATTGGAGCCACTCGGTAGCAACTCTCGACGTGTGTGGTGTCTCATTGTCCTGCTGGAATTGTCCACGTCCGTTGGAATGCACAATGGACATGAATGGGTGAAGGTGATCGGACAGAATGCTTACGTATCTGTCACCTGTTAGTGTCGTATCTAAACGTATTAGGGGTCCCGTTTCACGCCAACTTCACACGCCCCATACCATCACAGAGCCTCCACCAGCTTGAACAGTCCCCTGTTGACATGTAGGGTCCATGGATTCATGAGGATGTCTCCATACCCGTACATGACCATCCGCCCGATACAATTGTAAACGAGACTCGTCAGACCAGGCAACTGGTTTCCAGTCATCAACAGTCCAATGGCGGTGTTGGCGGACCCACGCGAGGCGTAAAACTTTGTGTCGTGCAGTCAACAACGGCACACGAGTGGGCCTTCGGCTCCGAAAGCCCATATCAATGATGGTCCATTGAATAGTTCGCATGCTGGCACTTGTTGATGCCCCAGTATTGAAATCTGCGCCAATTTGAGAAAGGGTTGCACGTCTGTCATGTTTAATGATTCTCGTCAGTCGTAGTTTGTCCCGTTCGTTCACGATCTTTTTCCGGACGCAGCGATGTCGAAGATTTGATGTTTTACTGGATTCCCGATATTTACGGCACACTCGTGAAATGGTCGTACACGAAAATCCAAATTGTATCGCTACCTCGGAGATGATATGTCCCATCTCTCGTGCGCCGACTATAACACCACATTCAAACTCACTTAAATCTTGATAACCTGCCATTGTAGAAGCAGTAACCTATCTAGCAACTTTGCCAGACGCTTTTTGTCGTATATAGGCGCTGCCGACCACATCGCGTTACTCTGATTGGTTCCATACCTCTGTTATTTGCATACGCACGCCTATACCAGTTTTTTTTTTTTTTTTGGCTCTCCAGTGTATAAAAAAAATAAATTTAGTAAATCCCTTTTGTTGGCCTAGGAGCATGCAAACAAATTTCAAATATCCACACATCATCCAATCGTGAGCAGGATAGTTTATTTCNAAAAAAATAAATTTAGTAAATCCCTTTTGTTGGCCTAGGAGCATGCAAACAAATTTCAAATATCCACACATCATCCAATCGTGAGCAGGATAGTTTATTTCCATTAAAATAATGTCTAGATTTTCGTAAGTTTCCTTCATATGGACGGAATGTGCCACAGGCAGTGAAGCATAAGTATTNTTAAAATAATGTCTAGATTTTCGTAAGTTTCCTTCATATGGACGGAATGTGCCACAGGCAGTGAAGCATAAGTATTACCATTGTGTAAAAGAACAGCTTTTAAGCTAGTTTTTGTTGAGTCTATAANCAGGCAGTGAAGCATAAGTATTACCATTGTGTAAAAGAACAGCTTTTAAGCTAGTTTTTGTTGAGTCTATAAAAAGCCTCCATTCTTTCATTGTTGTACTCAATTCCAAATTAATTCGTTAGACCACCAATATAATGGCAGTACACGAAATCCTGTTCATGCTTAAAAAAACTTAGCGAACTGTTGATCTCTTGTTCCATATTGATAAATAGATGCTTCAGGTGCCAACGAATGTTTTTATTTTGGTCTAGAGCCAAACAATTCAGCTTTCTCTTTAGTCAAACCCAAATCTCTTACCAAATCATGTAACTCAGCCTGTGTAAAAAACTATTTAAACAAAAATTTTGTATGCTGACGGTGCAAGTTGAATTCGGAGTTGAATATTGTTGTTGGTCCACCATTTTGGATGACAGTGCCAAATGAAAAAATTAAGCTTTTACATAATATCTCGGAAACTACTGAATCTATTTTCGCAACATTTGGCATACAAGTAATATTATAGTAGGCCAGGTTAACATAATAAATTAAACTGTACTAGGTACTTATTTTCAAAATGGCGGCCATACAAATATTTTACGTTTATTTGGTATAACTACCATACCGTTTGACCAATTACAGTCAAAATGTGTACACTCACTCACTGCATATATTACAAGCATCATATAAACCAAACAAAGCCCCTTTTGCCCNTACAGTCAAAATGTGTACACTCACTCACTGCATATATTACAAGCATCATATAAACCAAACAAAGCCCCTTTTGCCCGTCATTTTGTAAGACAGCATTACATTAATTATTAAGTTTTTCTGTCATATTTCGGGAAACAATTGACCGATTCCTATTAAAAATGGAAAAGAAAAAGTATGCAGAAGGTAACATCAATTGGCATGTTTTATGTATGTCAGACACTTATTTTCAAAATGGCTGTCATAACATTATTTTATGTTTATACATTAAATCGTCAAAACCATGCAATTATTAATGCTAATGAAAATTCCTATGCTGGTTGTATACCTATATTACAACCATAAAATGTGTCCACAAAAAATCTATTGTCCACCAAAAACAACCTATTTATACTAAATTAACAAATCAACTAGCACAATTAGGCCATTTAAGCACAACATTTTTATCTACGAAATTTCTAAACAAATTTCAACCTTACTGTGTATGCTGACAGTATAAATTATATCCACAAAAATAGTTTATGGGAAGCCTCATTTCTCCGCCATTTAGTAAGATAGCCCCTCATTAAATAATACAGTTTTTATGCCATATCTCGGGAAACAATAAATCTATTTCTTTCAAATATTGCAAAGAGGTTGTAATGCAGTAGGCCNGTTTTTATGCCATATCTCGGGAAACAATAAATCTATTTCTTTCAAATATTGCAAAGAGGTTGTAATGCAGTAGGCCATATCAATTTATATGTTCAAAGTGTGTAAGTCTCTAGTAGCTATTAAAGATTGGCGGTGTTCCCCACTGTTCTGATGGCCTGATGGACACTTCCCTGGTAGCTATTTCATGTTCATGCATTCCAGGTGTCCTCGTGACGAATCCCCGACTGTCGCTGCTTGGGGACCGCGGTGACGTGGTGGATAGTTGACTCGCTTACTGGGGACCGAGGTAACATGGTGGATAGACGACTCGCTTCTTGGAAGCAGCAGCGACTAGGTGGTTAGACAACTCGCTTCTTGGGGGCCGCGGTGATGTGGTAGATAGACAACTCGCTTCCTGGGGACTGCCGTAATGTGGTGGATAGACGAAACGCTTCCTGGGAGCCGTGGTGACATGGTAGATAGTCGACTCGCTTACTGGGGACCGCAGTGATATCGTGGGTAGACAACTCGCTTCCTGGGGACCGTGGTGACGTGCTGGATAGATAACTCGCTTACTGGGGACTGCCGNATCGTGGGTAGACAACTCGCTTCCTGGGGACCGTGGTGACGTGCTGGATAGATAACTCGCTTACTGGGGACTGCCATGATGTGGTGGATAGACGACACGCTTCCTGGGAGCCGCGGTGACGTGGTAGATAGACGACTCACTTCCTGGGAGCCACGGTAACGTGTTGGGTAGACAACTCGCTTTCTGGGAGCCATGGTGACGTGATGGGTTGACAACTCGCTTACTGGAGACTGACGTGATGTGGTGGATAGAAGAGTCGCTTCCTGGGAGCCACGGTGATGTAGTAGGTAGACGACTCGCTTCCTGGGAGCCACGGTAACGTGCTGGGTAGACAACTCGCTTCCTGGGAGCCGTGGTGATGTGATGGGTTGACAATAGATGACTCGCTTCCTAGGAGCCACGGTAACGTATTGGGTAGACAACTCACTTCCTGGGAGCTGTGGTAACGTGATGGGTTGACAACTCGCATACTGGGGACTGTCGTGATGTGGTGGATAGACGACACGCTTCCTGGGAGCCGCGGTGACATGGTGGGTAGACAACTCGCTTCTTGGCGGCCGTGGTGATGTGGTGGGTAGATAACTCACTTCTAAGAGACTGCGGTGATGTGGTGGGTAGACAACTCACTTCTTGGACGCCACGGTCACCTCGTGGATAGACGACTCGCTTCCTGAGAGCCGCGATGTTATGGTGGGTAGCCAAATTGCTTCTTGGGGGCTTCGGTAATGAGGTGGGTAGACAACTCGATTCTTGGGGCCGCAGATTTTACGCGACTCACTAGAAGATGACTCGTCACTGACGAAGCTCGGAGCCTATCATAAAGATCACTACCATACACAATGATAAGGGAGCCGTACATGTTCTGCGAGGCTCTCGAAAGTGTCTAGTCACTGACGAAACTGGCTTCCTATTATAAAGAACGATAACACACACCGATAAAGGGGCCTAAATTGCTCTCTAATGTGTATTGTAACTGACAATGCAGACANATAAAGAACGATAACACACACCGATAAAGGGGCCTAAATTGCTCTCTAATGTGTATTGTAACTGACAATGCAGACAGTCTATCATAAAAAATGCTACCGCACACAAAGATAAAGAGGCCTAACACATTACGCGAGGCTCTCGAAAGTGTTTCGTCAATGACGAAGCTGGCTGACTATCATAAAGAACGATAACGCACATCGATAAAGGGGCCCCAAAGTGTTACATGGGGCTTTCGAAAGTGTCTCGTCACTGACGAAGCTGGCTGCCTATCATTAAGAACGATAACACACATGCCGATAATGGGGCCTAAAGTATTATGCGAGGCTCCCGAAAGTGTATCGTCACTGACAAAGCTGACATCCTATCATAAAGGATACTACTGCACAGAATGATAAAGGGGCCTAACACATTACATGAGGCTCTCTAAATTGTCTCGTCATTGACGAAGCTGATGTCATATCATAAATGGCACTGCTGCCAAACAAAACGATAAAGGGACGTAATATGTTACACGTGGCTCTCGGACCATTAATCACGCAAGAGAGATATCACTACTACACGACGTTGCAAACATATATAAAAAATACTACAAAACAAATAGTTGTATACATTTAACAACCTATGCATATTGTAGTGTATTGCGTAAACATGTATACATTACTTTATGTTAGACGAAGCAATTTCAGTCGTGAAGAGCGGGAACGATAAGGTCAATGTGACTATACTATGATTCAAACTGATATAAAATAAAATGAGAAGGAAAATATTTATAATCACCTACAAGCAAGCATCATGTAAAATGAACATCATTTCGTTTTCGAGAGTGGTGGAGGAAAGCGGGTTGTTATTACCACTACTACATTACTCTACTACTACGAACGTGTACTCTGCTACAATATTAAGATGGAAACAATGGTTGAAGACTTGCCATTTGCAACAGCAAGAATCTTTGAAGAGACGTTACAGGGCAAAACAGTATCATTGTCACTAATGCGATTGTATACTCTGCTACAATACGAAGACGGAACCAAGGGCTGAAGACTTACCATCTGTAACACCGACAACAGCAAGGGGTCCTGAAGAGTCGTTGCAAGCAATACGATATCAATGTCACTATTGTGGAAATACTTTTAGTAAAAGTTGCCATGTACGCCGACATGAAAGTTGCCATTGTATGTTCAGCACAGCATACAAGATGTTCCACTTAGATAACTACGATACCGTGTTTACCTGCAGTGATAACCTATATAGTCATGACAAGGCGTGCAAAGACCATGTTTGCCGTTCATCGGGAAGCTAGTGCAAGTATTGTGGCAAGGCATTCAGTAACCGCGTCAGTGCCAAACAACATGAAGAAAGTTACTGTACATTTGCCATCGTCTACAAGACCTACCCCTGCGTTAACTGTTGTAAGGTATATATGAATAACAGTAGCTTGTATGTTCACAGCAGGATAACAAGAAGTTTTTGTCTGTGGTATTTACAAAGCGAGCTTACTTGAATATGTAGAGCATGTATCAAATAGGATTATGTATTCTTATTATGTCAAGACTGTAAATAAATGCAAAAGTATGTANTGAAGAATATGTAGAGCATGTATCAAATAGGATTATGTATTCTTATTATGTCAAGACTGTAAATAAATGCAAAAGTATGTAAATTATTTCTATGTTCTTCATTTTTCTTCTCCCTCGCTAATATTAGGTTCACTTCCACTACTGGGGAAAAAAAAACAGATTTTGTCAAAAGTCTGAAAGATAATTAATAATTTTTGGTATAGTGTCAAGTCTTGAACTCAGTTCACTATCGGCGGCTGCTTGAACAATACACACAGATGCTCTCACTCCCGTCAACGAAAATGATTAAAACGATATATATGTCCTAAGCATACTTATAAGCATAGTTTACTATAATTTCCGAACCAAATAAATGTGAAAACATATATGTAAATAAGAAAATCGGGATGAATTAGGTATCGCAGGTACAAACCACATAGAGAGTCAAATCATTTCAAAGGTAAAAAAAAAATACAATATGATATTTAATTAAAACAATTTTAGTATCATGCGAAAATTGCAATGAACTATATCTCCAACAAAATATTGTTTCGTACATGACCGTACTCAATGTATGTTCATCTGAAATACCTGCGGCTTGTCGGACATTTATAAGTAGGTAACAAGCAGATCATGCTACGACAACCCGAGATGGACATCTCGAACCATCATGCCTAGTTAATCGTATAAAAGCAAATCGCTATATCTACATACATCTACCGCGATCACGTACATTGTTACAATATAAACATTGGTTGAAGACTTGCCATCTGCAACTACATCGTCAAGGAGCTCTGTNCGATCACGTACATTGTTACAATATAAACATTGGTTGAAGACTTGCCATCTGCAACTACATCGTCAAGGAGCTCTGTATATTTACACTTTATATCGCAACAACATGTAAGCAGACATTACATGTACGCCCGCAGCAATAGTCTGAATAGTCATAGCAAGAAGTGTAAATATAATGTTTGTAATTCATCGAGAAGTGAGTTGGAAGTATTGTAGCAAGACATTAATTTACACCCTGCCAGACATATATAAACAAATAGCAATAACTACATCTATTTCAGTCCACCAACCATACTATCGTTTTGTACCACAGCTAGCAGTCATCAACTGAGACAACCCGAGACGAACAATACTAATTAGCATACCGGGTGAACAGCTGTGATGCCTAGCATATAAAGAGTTCCACTATGATAACCGTGATGATGTTTTTACCTACAGTGATAGTCAGTATAGACATAACAAGAAATGCAAAGGTAACATTTGTCATTCATCAGGAAGCGAGTGGATGTATTGCGGCAAGACATTCAGTAACCGTACCACTGACAAAGGTCATGAAGACAGCGACTGTAAATTATCACCGTCTGCAAGACTTACCCAAGTGTCAACTGCTGTATGGTATATGCGAATAAGAGTGGCTTGAATGCTCACAGCAGGAATTGTTTTCCAAAAATCACTTACCATAAATGTATCGCTTGAATGTAGAATATGTTGGGCACATATCAAATATATGTATACTTATTATGACAAGTCTGTAAATAAAGGTAAAAGTAAGAAAATTATTTCTTTATTATTATTCATTTATCTTCTAGGCACACCCGTGTCGACACACTTAACTGAAATTCAGCGTGCAGAACACTCACCTGTGCGTACAGTACATTCATACAGATGCAAAACAGATATAAATAAAATGTAAAGGAAACAACTTATAAGCACTCACCAACCGGCACATATTGCACAAGTGTCGGATGCTGTACGATGCTTTAGATGATGATGATGCTAGACGAGACCTGACCGTCCCGATCAGTACAACAGGCATTCCACCCTACTTTTCTCATATTTCTTCTGAGCACTTTTCACCTGACGTCCTGGCGGAGGGCGAGTCTCATACTATGCCATTCCACCATGATTTTCCCATATTCCTTCCAGTCTCCTTTCACCTATCGTCCTGACGGGGACGTGACGCATGCATTGTCATTCCACCTTAGTTTTCTCATATTCCTTCCATGCACCTTTCTTATATTAACACGTACATGTTTTCATGTAACCCTTGGCTATTGGTTATGTAGGGAGATACTTTTTTTGAATGATAGCAATTACTGTGTACTCTGGAGACTGCAGTCGTCAAGTATGTAGGGTGAGAGACGAATCATAAACAAGGTGCAAGTACCATGTACACTGAAGGTCACAGGCGCTGGACGAATCATACACAAACTACATGTAACATGTACGCACGCACGCACAAACACACACTAGCCTACACGCTGGAATAATACAGTTTAATGAGACTGTATGACTGTGTGTGTGTGTGTGTGTGTGTGTGTGTGTGTGTGTGTGTGTGTGTGTGTAGCACAGTTGCCCCTATCACACCAGTGCTTCTGAACATCGCAAAAGTATTTTTTTTTTCGACTAATGTGATGTACGGCACACGATGCTAGCGGGTTTTAAATGCATATAACTATTTGCTTTAATTATTTTTCATATCTGTTTACATTAGCAAGTAGCAGTGACGTCTTTCTTATGCGACTAATGGTTTTAATGCAGTTTTGTGACAGGCAAAGAAAAACATACTTTACAATTCGTGTATTGAGTATCGCACGTGACGTATTGTAGTCATTTTTGCAGTTGGTCATTTTGATAATTCGTTCTTTCTCATGTCGAGGTGCATTCTAGATTTTGCTAAATTTCTTGGCATGATAGCACTACTGATATCACTATTATGGACTGTAGCTTCATCGATTTTTTTATAAGTATGCTTAGGGAAT
Organism: Clitarchus hookeri; assembly: GCA_002778355.1. Taxonomy (NCBI): domain Eukaryota; kingdom Metazoa; phylum Arthropoda; class Insecta; order Phasmatodea; family Phasmatidae; genus Clitarchus; species Clitarchus hookeri. The sequence continues at coordinate 978,593 of NQII01000011.1, forward strand.
ATATATCACGTGCACCTTTTTCTCTTTGTTATAGGTGATGCCTACTTTTTTAATTTAGTGACTATAATGTTAATAGTTCGGGAATTACACCCAACTATGCTTATAAGTACGCTTACGTCATAGTTGACCCTGCGGTCATTTTCGCTGTCGGGGGTGATGACTTTGTTGTGAATTTGATATCTGTATCTCACAGAGTTCGGAAATTACAGTAAACTATGCTTATAAGTGTGCTTGGGTCATACTTGACCCTGCGGTCATTTTCGTTGTTGGAGGTGATGACTATGTTATGAATTTGGAGAGCATATCTTAAACAGTTCGGTATTTATGGTCAACTATGCTTATAAGTAAACCTGAGCCATACTTGAGTTTGCGACCCTTTTTGTTGTCGTGGGTAATGTCTATGTTACCCAATTTTGTGACTATATCGTAAACAGCTAGGAAATTACACTAAACTATGCTTATAAGTGCTCTTCGGGTATATTAGACCCTGCTATCATTTTCACCGTCGGGGAATATGACTGTTTTATGAATTTGATAACTATACCCTACGCACTTCGGAAATTGTGGTCAACTATGCTTATAATTATGCTTAGGGTATATTTTAACATGCGATAATTTTCCTTGTCGGGGGTGTGGTCTATGTTTTCGAATTTGGTAGCTGTATCTTAAACGGTTCGGAAATTGCAGACAACTATGCTTATAAGTATACCTAGGGCATAAATGACCCTGCAATCATTTTCGTTGCCGGGAGGGGAAAGGGGTGATGTGTATGTTACGAATTTGATGACTGTGTCTTAAACAGTTCGGAAATTACAGATAACTATGCTTATAACTGCTCTTAGGGCATAAATGACCCCGCGACCCTTTTCTTTATCAGAAGTGATGCACATTTTACGAATTTGGTGACTGTATCTTAAACGGTTCGGAAATTACAGACAACTATGCTTATAAGAGCGTTTAGGGCATAAATGACCCTGCGGTCCTTTTTATTGTCGGGGGTGATGCAGATGTAACGAATTTGGTGACTTTATCTTAAACAGTTCGGAAATTTAAGTCAACTATGCTTATAAGAGCACCTAGGACATAAATGATGCTGCTATAATTTTCGTTGCCAGGGGGTGATTTCTAAGTTACGAATGAATTTGGTGAAAGTGTCTTAAATGGTTCGGAAATTTAAGTCAACTATGCTTATAAGAGCGCCTAGGACATAAATGACGCTGCGATAATTTTCGTTGCCAGGAGGTGATTTCTAAGCTACGAATTTGGTGACAGTGTCTTAAACGGTTCGGAAATCAAAACCTACTATGCTTATAGGCATGAGAAAACCTAGGTGGAACGATAGAACATGAGACTTGTCCCCTCTGGGGCGCGAGGTGAAAGGGGATCAGAAGGTATATGAGAAAACTGAGGTGGAATTATAGAGCAAGAGACTTGCTTTTGCTGGGACGTCAAGTGAAAGGATGTCAGAAGTAATATGAGAAAACCGAGGTGGAATGTTAGAGCATGAGACTTGTCCCTGCTAGGATGTCAGGTGAAAGGATGTCAGAAGAAATATGAGAAAGCCGAGGTGGAATGTTAGAGCATTAGACTTGTCCCTGCTAGGATGCCAGGTGAAAGGATGTCAGAAGAAATATGATAAAACTGAGGTGGAACGATGGAGCATGAGACTTGTCCCTGTTAGGGCACCAGGTGAAAGGATGCCGAAAGGAATATGAGAAAACCTAGGTGGAATGATAGTGCATTAGACTTATCTCCGATAGTTGACCAGGTCGAGAGGAGTCTGAGAAAACCTCCGAAAATAAATGCAAGAGCATGATATTACCTCCCACATGGAATGCAAAAGCATGATATTACCTCCCACATGGAATGCAAAAGCATGATATTACCTCCCACGTGGAATGCAAGAGCATGAAGTAGNTGTGTGTGTGTGTGTGTGTGTGTGTGTGTGTGTGTGTGTGTGTGTGTAGCACAGTTGCCCCTATCACACCAGTGCTTCTGAACATCGCAAAAGTATTTTTTTTTTCGACTAATGTGATGTACGGCACACGATGCTAGCGGGTTTTAAATGCATATAACTATTTGCTTTAATTATTTTTCATATCTGTTTACATTAGCAAGTAGCAGTGACGTCTTTCTTATGCGACTAATGGTTTTAATGCAGTTTTGTGACAGGCAAAGAAAAACATACTTTACAATTCGTNTGACGTCTTTCTTATGCGACTAATGGTTTTAATGCAGTTTTGTGACAGGCAAAGAAAAACATACTTTACAATTCGCGTATTGAGTATCGCACGTGACGTATTGTAGTCATTTTTGCAGTTGGTCATTTTGATCATTCGTTCTTTCTCATGTCGAGGTGCATTCTAGATTTTGCTAAATTTCTTGGCATGATAGCACTACTGATATCACTATTATGGACTGTAGCTTCATCGATTTTTTTATAAGTATGCTTAGGGAATATATATCACGTGCACCTTTTTCTCTTTGTTGTAGGTGATGCCTACTTTTTTAATTTAGTGACTATAATGTTAATAGTTCGGGAATTACACCCAACTATGCTTATAAGCACGCTTACGTCATAGTTGACCCTGCGGTCATTTTCGCTGTCGGGGGTGATGACTTTGTTGTGAATTTGATATCTGTATCTCACAGAGTTCGGAAATTACAGTAAACTATGCTTATAAGTGCTCTTCGGGTATATTTGACCCTGCTATCATTTTCACCGTCGGGGAATATGACTGTTTTATGAATTTGATAACTATACCCTACGCAGTTCGGAAATTGTGGTCAACTATGCTTATAATTATGCTTAGGGTATATTTTAACATGCGATAATTTTCCTTGTCGGGGGTGTGGTCTATGTTTTCGAATTTGGTAGCTGTATCTTAAACGGTTCGGAAATTGCAGACAACTATGCTTATAAGTATACCTAGGGCATAAATGACCCTGCAATCATTTTCGTTGCCGGGAGGGGAAAGGGGTGAAGTATATGTTACGAATTTGATGACTGTGTCTTAAACAGTTCGGGAATTATAGATAACTATGCTTATAAGTGCTCTTAGGGCATAAATGACCCCGCGACCCTTTTCTTTATCAGAAGTGATGCACATTTTACGAATTTGGTGACTGTATCTTAAACGGTTCGGGAATTACAGACAACTATGCTTATAAGAGTGTTTAGGGCATAAATGACCCTGCGGTCCTTTTTATTGTCGGGGGTGATGCAGATGTAACGAATTTGGTGACTTTATCTTAAACAGTTCGGAAATTTAAGTCAACTATGCTTATAAGAGCACCTAGGACATAAATGATGCTGCTATAATTTTCGTTGCCAGGGGGTGATTTCTAAGTTACGAATGAATTTGGTGAAAGTGTCTTAAATGGTTCGGAAATTTAAGTCAACTATGCTTATAAGAGCGCCTAGGACATAAATGACGCTGCGATAATTTTCGTTGCCAGGAGGTGATTTCTAAGCTACGAATTTGGTGACAGTGTCTTAAACGGTTCGGAAATCAAAACCTACTATGCTTATAGGCATGAGAAAACCTAGGTGGAACGATAGAACATGAGACTTGTCCCCTCTGGGGCGCGAGGTGAAAGGGGATCAGAAGGTATATGAGAAAACTGATGTGGAATTATAGAGCAAGAGACTTGTTTTTGCTGGGATGCCAGGTGAAAGGATGTCAGAAGAAATATGATAAAACTGAGGTGGAACGACGGAGCATGAGACTTGTCCCTGTTAGGGCACCAGGTGAAAGGATGCCGAAAGGAATATGAGAAAACCTAGGTGGAATGATAGTGCATTAGACTTATCTCCGATAGTTGACCAGGTCGAGAGGAGTCTGAGAAAACCTCCGAAAATAAATGCAAGAGCATGATATTACCTCCCACATGGAATGCAAAAGCATGATATTACCTCCCACGTGGAATGCAAGAGCATTAAGTAGTAGTGAACATCTGGTAAGAAAGCGAGAACATGAAGTAGGGACCGCGATCGATGTCATTGGCCAGGAATGCAAGAGCATGAGATTACCCCCCACATGGAATGTGAAGAGCATGAAATAGTAGGGACATCTGGTAGGAATGTGAGAGCATGAGGTAGGGACCATGCTCGATTTCGTTGGCCAGGAATGTAAGAGCGTGAAGTAGGGACGAGGAAGGAAGGACTCTAAGCAAACATGAATGCAACAGCGCGAAGTTGGGGCAACTGGTAGTAGGGAATGCAAGATCATGAAGTAGGGAGGAATAAATGGGAGGGCATGATGCAGAGACTTCTGGGTGGAGCTCAGGAGCATGAAGTAACAAGATCCGGTAGGAAGGATTGGACAAATAATCAAAATCGGAATGAGTCGGCGCGAACACTTCCCATGGAATGCAAGAGCATGAAGTAGGGACAACAGGTAGGAAGGAATGCGAAAGTGTGAAGTAGGCTGGGAGGAACGCAAGAGTGTGGAGTATCGGCATCTGGTAGGAATTAATGACGAAATAATNGAAAGTGTGAAGTAGGCTGGGAGGAACGCAAGAGTGTGGAGTATCGGCATCTGGTAGGAATTAATGACGAAATAATCGAATTCAGAAGTACTCTGAGAAAATCACAGGAATGAAAAAGCATGCAGTAGGGACCAAGATGGCTGATACTGGCCAGAAATGACTGAGCGGGAAGGAAAATCNACAGGAATGAAAAAGCATGCAGTAGGGACCAAGATGGCTGATACTGGCCAGAAATGACTGAGCGGGAAGGAAAATACAAGATGACCGACGTCGGCTAGGAATGATAGGACAGGAGGTTGACTCGTGACGTCATCCAAGATGGCCACCGCTTGTCCCCTTGGCCCCCGCCACCACCCATGGGCAGAACCGCAATTTTCTAACTACTAATAATATTCTCTAAACCAGTCCATCTGCACCATGTCTCTCGTAATCTCACAGCTCTGCTCCGACATCCAGGTTAACAATAAATATCTCACTCTGCGAGAGTATTTTTTTTTCTCGAAGAACAGTATATTTTGTGGAATACTTTCTATAGGCTGTTCACGGTAAAGTGAGCACTTTTAAAAACAGTTATTTAGAGTTCCTTTCAGCTTATATGAATGCGTTTGCCAATTGTTAATATAAAAATGGTCATACTACTAATAATCTCAGTGTATATGGCACATTTAATAGCTCTCAAAATTTAACGTCATATACCACAATAAAATATAATTTTTTTTGGATATTATGCCTACTTAGAAAAAAATTCTCATTTTACCGAGGTTATCTTATACCCACTCGCAGAACCTGCTCCACCCCTCTCCGTTCTTCTTCTCATAATTTTGCTCATCTCACCCCCTGACAGCAGAAGGTGGCGGCGGAATGAGGACCTATCGTGTGACGTGTCGCCCGCCCTGGCAGGAAAGACAAGAGTGTCGAACCAGAATATTTAATAATACAGATGCAAAACAGTGGCGCACATCGCAAACTAAGATCGCCGCACTTGTCCGCGAGAATGCCGATATTTCCGCGACTCCCAGGTGACAGACGCTGCTCGTCGCCTTGAAACACTCTCACTGCACCGCAGTTCGCACTGGCGCGAAAACTCCCGCGGCGGGGCGAGGGCTGTATTTATACTTTTGCCGGTTATTTCTGGTTATTTCCGCACATATCATGCCCCCGATGACCCTGTCCGGTGTCCACACCAGAGGAGGTAATCCCCGATATTCTGGAAACTGTTGGCCGCCGCCAGGCACGAGACGTCATCACAAGTAGGGCACAGCTCCCCTCCCCGCAACGCACATCACCTCATCCAAGGGCAAGGTTACTGTAGGGATGTTGCCTCAGACAAGTGCGCATATTTCTACGCAAGTAGCGTGATGACGTTACGGAAAGTCCTCTTCCTTCCGACCTGCCTCGACCCTCTTTCAATCGGCACCCCCTCAGTCAACTCATGCCAGGCTTTGTAGCGCGACTTTTCGCAGTTACGTCTTTCTGTGCAGAACAGAAATAGAGTCGTTTTGCAAGTGTAGAATAGTTATCGCCTCTGTTTAAACAGGTGCGTTTTATAACATTAACACAAGTTCTTTAATCATTTACTAAGTAACAAAATGTCAGGGACTGGGTGTGCCTTAGCTGTGTGCAAAAATCTTCATGATAAAATAAACATTAAATATCACATGATATCATTATAAGGAAATATGAAAACTGAATTTGTGATTATTTAAATATTTTCACGCCGTAGAACATAAAGCAATTGACTGACTGACTACTAAAAGCTCGTATCCCTAGGAATGTTAAAAATAATCTACAAACAAAAAATGGAAACGTCATAACTCCATTATAAGGTTTCAAAAAGTGAAAAAGTCGTACATCCACTTCATAATTTGTATGCAAATTTATATTTATATATGGGTTAAACTGCATTATTTATATAAATTATTGATAACCATTTTGTTTCAGACTGCAAAAAAAAAATCCTTCAAAATCAAAGTAATTATGTTTTTTTCTCTCTTGTAAAATATCAGTTTTTGGAGTAACGAGGTTTTATCATGAGGGTGACAGTTTTCCGGAAAGAAAAATGCATTTAGAAGTCAGTGGTTGCATTTAGAATTCAGTGGGTGCGACGCTACAAAAAAACAGGTTTCTGGCTGCAGCATTTACGTTACCCGATAATAAACAGATAAATAAAGAACCATTCGAAGCCCTGATAAATGCTGAAAAATCGTCACAGCTAAAAATATGCCACAAACTAACAGAAGCTCATTCATTCGTCAAAAAAAATTCAGCAACAAAGTGCAAGGAAAGCAATCGACCAAAGAACCACGACTATAGCTGTAAAAACAAAACCGCCTTGGAACGACAAGGATGCTGTACAAGCAACCGCGACTTCATTCTCCTGCATGACCTGTGGTGTGACTAAATGAATGGTTATATTCCTCGTGATGTAGGCGAGCCATCGCGTAAAACATTTGGTCAGGCATTAACAGCACAAGATAGACACTTAAACAAAATGACTCGACACACGAGAACACTGTGTTGAAGTACAATCCAACTTTTCTAAAAAATAATTATTGTATCAACAAGATTATTACAGCTACTTTGTAGTGATCTAAATATTATAAAAATTAGTTACATTTTGACTCATCGTCTCAAACAAAACATTAATGTGTTATCGCAAATTCGTACTCCAGGAGGATTGTAGGAACATCCCTCTCCTTCAGATGTACTGTACCACCTGAGGATAATCATTTTAGGTAAAAACTAACTAATGTTACAGGCAAACACAAAATACAGCTGCTGCATCGGATGACAGTTTTATGCAGGCAAATTCCTTAAATTCAGAGATTTTTTACTAGAATGATGAAACTTAAAAAGCAACGTCAACAGCTAACATCCTTAGAGAAGAAAGCAACACTAAATTTAATTTAACAGTTTCAGATAATGTTACAACACAAACAGATTTGAAATTCTCTACTGATCTACAATAAAATGCCCTTGAAAACCTTCGCGGTTGGGGGCAAGAAAATACAAACCACAGTTTGCTTACTTAGAAGATCGCAGCAGTGACTCTGCCCATATTACTCTGCTTAGGCCTTCTGCGTGGTTATGGGTTAAACACCTATCCTACGGTGGATTGTGTAAGCCTTCTGAAATATGATTACGTCAGGCAAAGCAGCTTGTGCTGGAATTTCAAACACATCATGTTAAACCCCTTTTTAAAAGCCTAGGAGTTGTGAAAAGATTGGTAGGAAAAATTACCTCTTTACTGCATTATGTTCCAAAGAAAATAATTAAAATTTCTTCAAAGAACCTTCGTAAGGATGAAGAGTATCACTGGAGAATTTCATAGATATACTAAGAGAGCTTTTAATGACATACTGGTCAAAGAAAAAAAACATGCAAAAAATCCAGAAAAAAACTCGTAACATGAATTATGTGTGTGTGTCTATATATATATATATATATATATATATATAGAGAGAGAGAGAGACACACAGTATTTGCAAACAGGTTTTTGTTGGAAGAATTATGGTTAGTTTAAGTACCTGACCATTAAATATATTTGGATTACGTAGTACAATAATTTTTTTCAGTATAATAGAAACTGTTACAGTCTGTAAGAAATAAAACTACTTTTTCTGTATTTGTTAATACATGCTTCACAAGAACTCCTGTAAAAGAGAACACTTCTTACACCCTTTTGAAGAATGAAGAGCTAACTGCCACTAAAAGCTATGGATGATCAACATGAGCAGTTTATGGCAGCATTATGTGGTGAGTACAATTTGTTTTACGATTTCTGTAAATGTTGTTTTCTCACAGCTTCTACTTTATGAGTGGCGCAATGATAGGACTGGTGGCAAATTTGGTGTATTTAAAGGCTACATGATAAAGCAAACTGTTTTTAAGACACTTTTAAGACTGGCACATTTCATACCACATGCTAACACAACCCCCTGAGAATTTAAGGAGTAGGTTACAGATGGAAGTTTCATTATAATTGTTTTAGCCATGGATTTAAAAAAAGAAACCAACAATTACATACCGCCAATAGTGATTCACCGGAGGGTAGTAACGACAGATTATTTGTATCCATGACTTGTTTCTATACATGTTAATGCACCGGCGCAGTGGGCACGAAGCGGAGAGGATTTCCGATGACGTAATATGCCCTTGGCCGCCTGGCTACACAGCCCTTATGGGAGTGACACAACCACCCTTCACTAGTCTTGATTTAAGGATGAACCTGTCCCACAGTAGTTCGAAATGTAGTCTTCCGCGCCAAAAATCCGAAAAACCTTTATACTATTTAACACTATTTGCTACGTATACAAACAATCTTATCAATTATTTTCGCCTAATTCAGTATCAGGAAGTAACTCTTAACTATGCTGTTATGAAATTATATCACTATAACCTTTCACAGCCTGTCAAACTGTACGATCCTTCAAAAAAAGATTCCTAGCGTTTCGTAGTAACACAATGCAACACTAGGCAATTAAGAAATCCTAGAAAATATTATTATTTTATTTGAAAATTTAATAAATACACTTTGAGTACATAATTTTCAAAACCATGGAAGCTTAATACAAGTAACGCGATTTTCCACCAGATTAGTGGTCGTCTTTTTCAAAATAAAATTTCGAATTATTAAAAAATTAAAGGATACCCGTTATTATACATTTTTATTTATTACTTTGAAAAAATCAGTATGTACTAATTATCAACACCGAATATAATAATACAATAACAAATTTAAAAAGTTTTCTAAAAAACAAATTAATTGCAGGCTTTTTTAGAATTCGCCTAAGGTGACTTGTTGACAATACAATACTTAGCATACACTTTTGCACACATTTATTTGATTCATGCAAATGTTATTTACAAATGGAATCGTAAACACATGCCAAATCATACAACGATTTTCGTAAAAGTGAATTTTAAAATCAGCCGTTATTAAATGATCATTGACAACTACACAATAAGATAGACTCTCGTCACCAGTGACAAAGGCACTTGTATATATTCACAATGTATCACATTAAAGAATATAAATCATTGTTATATATATATTCAAAGGAAAATGTTCAAATATATTTTCGATTTATCCAGTGCTTACTTCCTAATGTTTCAATGTTATATAATTCCCCACCTTTCACCACCTTCTTCCAAACTGTTCTTCAATTCTTTTTCAATTATCTCACTTCATCACTTTATTTCTTCCTTTTTTTCATTTCCTTCATATTGTCTTTCTTGCACTGAGCCTTGCTTAGCAACTTAAATATCCTCTTCGCCGTGTGATTCAGTAGATCTTGCAAGGGCACTTTCCATGAAAGTTCCGTAGCGTTAATGTTTCTCGGGTACGTTTTCTTCTTAGGTTCCAAAACTTTGTGGTATGGTGGGTAGATATCCGCAATTCGATATTTGGCACCATTTCGAAGTAGTATCTACAAATTCTTAGATAGTCGCCGTCTAAAATGAGAGCAGCTGCTTTACCAAGTGACAAATATATAATGGGAGAACTTTTTCTATTATGCATTCAAAGGTAGCAGGAGCATTACATAGCCAAAAATGCATAACCTTGAACTGCCTTGTAAATAGAAAGTAGTCTTATCCTGATCCTCCACTACTACTTCACTATTGCCAATACACACTCTTCATGTCCAAGGTAGAAAACAAATGTGTACCGCCAGGCTATGTAAAGTGATTCCAATACTAGGGAGTGTATACGAATCTTCTTTCGTCATCGTATTATTAAGTTGGCAATAGTCGACACAGAAACTCATAAAGCCAACTTTCTTCTTAACTAGTACAATGGTAGATGAACTAAGACTGACTGAGTGTTCGATTACATCTAATTCCTTAATTTCCTTCAAAATTATATCAACAGCATCATGCAAGGCCAGTTGAAATCGTCATGGAGACTGTTTTATTAGTTTGGCATCTTCTGTATTTATTCAATGGCATGCAGCATTGGCCCTACCTATATAATTTGGACGATAGGAGAATGTAGCCCGATTCTTCTTACTCGGTAGTTTAACTACTTACTGCCTTTTCCTGCCGCCAGTTCAGGTTTTCTCTTATAACTTTAAAAATATCACCCAATGGTTCTGGTAGGGGACTCATCGTTGCCTGGCATTGTAGCCTTCGGGTCATTATAAACTATCTGAGAGGCTTGCTTGCAACCCCCAACAAAGGCCCCTCCTCATGTTGGACTGCCTGGTCAGACAAGTCAATCAACTTAACTGGCGAAATGTCGTATTTCGGGGAGACCGATGTTCTTGCCATCTTTATCTGTGAGCTCAATTAAACCCCTAACCAAATTTCCTTGACGTTGAGTTGGGATACCAACTCCACTAGAAGCTTGTAACGCCATCGATTTATGACAAACTACTGAGCAGCTGGGCGGTGATGTTAAATATTGTCTCTTTGATAGTACAAACTCGATATTACCCCCCCCCTCCCCATATAACATTTTTTACAGGAGAATAATTTTTGTGGTACTTTTGCACATACAGTTTGTAATGCTATAAGGGCACCGAAACTTAATTTAAAACACAATTTTAAAGAAAAGGCCTTTAATATTTTGTTTTATTTACCTATATCAAACAAAGAAATATGATAAAATCCGAGTTTTTCTAAGAGAACAAATTCAGAGGAAAGTGAAATTCATTCATTCTTTCATTTAATTACTGTTCAGAAGCTTTGGGACATGCATTACCGGTATACATTTATATGTTTATATTGTGTGTAGTAAACCTTAAAAAAGTGCCTAGAAAAGAAGTTTATGAATAAATGTTTTTGGCATGTGATAAGGGACACTATTAAATTATTTTACGTCATCAAGAAAATTGTACCAACTGTAGACAAACTTATGTCAGTTCTGCTTGAAAAAATTGGGTGGAATTGGAGTCAGTCGTCTCTACGAAGACTGCTCAAACATGGGCTTCTTGTGGAAAAGATAACAAAAGAAGTGGGTGTTTCTTGTTGAAAGAGCAGACATTTTCGTGTGTCGTTCAAAGTATTTGACAACAATGAAACAGCTGAGAAGAGAAGGCAGGAACATATTTGACATTGACGAAACGTGGATTGACACTAATTTGACTTTTAAGAAGTGCTGGCAAAAGAAAAGTGATATTGAAAGATTGGTATAAAGTGGTAATACAGCAAACAGCCTTATTGTTGTGCATATCGAGTGGCAAGAAGGCTTTCTTCTGGGCGGGCAGTTAATTTACAAGGCAAATTCGACGACAGGCAGATGAATTATCACGGGCAAATGAATGCTTTGAATTTTGAAAAGTGGATTTTGCAGCAAATTTTACCAAATCTGCCACCAAATTCCGTGATAATTATGGACAATGCGCCATATAATTTGAAGCAAGTAAAAACGTCACCGTCAAAATATGACGTGAAGAAAGAAATCGTGGCGTGGCTACAAGGAAAAGGGGTCTCTTGCGACGAAACAATGAGAAAAGCTACTCTCGTTGAATTGCTTGAAAACCATCAACCAAGAGAAAAAATATTCGCTGTCGACAGGATATTCCAGCAAAATGGCCATACTGTACTTAGATTGCCCCCTTATAAGTGCGATTTAAATGCCATAGAACTAGTCTGGGCTAAGATTAAACGCCACATCAGAGCTCACAACACGACTGGAGATTTATCACTGAAAGTCTTGCAGAGGATAACAAAAGAAGCAAGGTATATTGCAGACACGTTGAAGGAATTGAAGAAGAGTACTGGAAGAAAGACTGCCTCATGGAGTTAGCAGTAGATGAGTTCTTAATCAAACTGGATAGTGACAGTGACGACACAGGTGATGAAAGCGAAAAAAATTCACACCATGACAGCTGCAGTGAGCAAGAAATTTTTAGTGAATTTGATAGCGACAGCTCTTGCTTAGCTCAGCCATTGTAAATACTGAAACTATATTATGCACTGAAGAGCCAAAAAAACTAGTACACCTGCCTAATATCGTGTAGGGCCCCCGAGTACGCAGAAGTGCCGCAAGACGACGTGGTATGGACTCGACTAATGTCTGAAGGTATGAAGGAGGCAATTCACGCCANAGTGACGACACAGGTGATGAAAGCGAAAAAAATTCACACCATGACAGCTGCAGTGAGCAAGAAATTTTTAGTGAATGTGAGACCGACAGCTCTTGCTTAGCTCAGCCATTGTAAATACTGAAACTAGATTATATCTTGCTGATACATGTACTCTACAGTGTCACTTATTTGTTTTGCTTAATCCCTTTTTAATTAGTGAACTAGGAATAGTTTTACTTTTCTCTGAGCTTCCTCAAAAACAGTGAATAAACATTGTTAACAAGGCTNAATCTGCGCCAATTTGAGAAAGGGTTGCACATCTGTCACGTTTAATGATTCTCGTCAGTCGTCATTTGTCCCGTTCAGTCACGATCTTTTTCCGGCCGCAGCGATGTCGAAGATGTGATGTTTTATCGCATTCCCGATATTCACGGTACACTCGTGAAATGGTCGTACGCGAACATCCAAATTTTATCGCTACCTCGGAGATGCTATGTCCCATCTCTCGTGCGCCGACTATAACGCCACGTTCAAACTCACTTAAATCTTGATAACCTGCCATTGTAGCAGCAGTAACCGATCTAGCTGCCAACCGCATCGCGTTACTCTGATTGGTTCCATATCTCTGTTATTTGCATTCGCACGCCTTTATCAGTTTTTTTGGCTCTTTAGTATATCTTGCTGATACATGTACTCTACAGTGTCACTTATTTGTTTTGCTTAATCCCTTTTTAATTAGTGAACTAGGAATAGTTTTACTTTTCTCTGAGCTTCCTCAAAAACAGTGAATAAACATTGTTAACAAGGCTATGTTTAGATATATTCGTAGTATATGTTATCAGTTTGTAAAATTGCTATCCACTTTTATTTGTACTTATACTATTACATACATTATATTAATTTTATATTTACATATACTATTACATACAATCTTTTTTGTCGAAGCAACTGGAATCATGAATGTTACATGGTGTAATTTGAACAATTAATAGTTTTAATTCTGAATACTTGTAAATAAGTATATTAAGATGAGCATTTCAGTATATTTTCCCTTAATTTGACTTTTTGTTCCCCACACCATGATCTTGGTATCACTGCTCATTCTTATAGTCATTATGTACCTTAACATTATATGCTAATGTCTTGTTCTGTAATAATTGGTTACAACTGAATACTTGTACCTCAGTAATTTTCATTAGTTATGCTTATTTGTCACATCATAATCTTGGGTCTTTATTGTTTAATGTTATCATAATGTTGTCCTAATAATATACTATCAAACTGTATTCAATTGTTATTTACCTTTTAACTTACAATACTTGTAAATTGGAGGTTGTTAACTGATTATGTCACTGCAATTTTTTTATTTTGAGTTTTGTAAGCCTAATGATTTCTTTATTTGTATTCATCGTCCTTTGTCTATTCAATCTACGGTGAGCAATTTGAAAGTTTTCTAATATAACACTTGTAAATTAGTGTTGTTAACTATTCATGTTATTAAATTATTTTCATTGGTTTGACTTCTGGAAGTTGCCTCTTGAAAAAAGTATTCAGTTCACAAATGTTACCACAGTATGTCGAAAGCCGCAGTTGAGGCAGTTCACCCGCCACCACTGGGATACGGGTTCGGTTCCTGGCGATATCAAACGGGATTTTTGCAAGTGACAATCGTGGTTGGTGGGTTATCTCGGGGGTCTCCCGTTTTCCCCACCTTGCGTTCAGGCGCTGCTCCATGTCCATCTCATTTCACCCACACCACATAGGCTCAGAAGACCTCTCTTATGCTAAGACTCGTCCAAACATGTTAATCAATCAATTAATCATTGTGTTTCATAATACTTTATAGTCAGTCAGTTCACGTTACCAAATAGCTGGTACATATATTTCAGATAGAATAATAACTGTGTATTGAAATGTATGCATATTTACTGTACTTCTGTGGTAGAAAAGGCAAGCATTTACTTAATGCACCAGCAGAAAATAAAGACAATCAAATTACATACAGTAAGATTGCTTGAAACTCTAACTCAGTTAAGTGTTGGAATCTTGAAGAATTTATTTATAAGTAGACTATTTTTAATTCCGCTTTTCAGGAATATTCTACTGACTAGCGAACAAATAAGTTAACTAACTTCGTAACGATATGTCTATCGATTGCATCATCAACCTCTGTAAACCATATTTTCGCACAATTGTCTCACTAGCTGGGTTTTAATGTTAATGCGTAGTTGTAAATAAAATTACGCAATTACTGTGAAATTACTGTGTGTCATTTATGTTAAATTGCTTTTTGCTGTTAGCACTTGATACTAAATATAATATTTTGACAAACTGAGTAAAAATATGACTTATTAATTTTTAATAGTGACTATGATAATAAGTTTAGCCCCACTCACATTTATAATAATTTCGTATTCATGCCAATACNTTAATTTTTAATAGTGACTATGATAATAAGTTTAGCCCCACTCACATTTATAATAATTTCGTATTCATGCCAATACATTTTTAAAGACGTGTAACTGAAAAATTATTACATCTACGCTTTGCCCAGGACTTAAACCCAGAACATCTAGTACCGCACGCTAGCGCGCATCAAACTATGCTACAAAATAAAAATGTCGGCAATACAACTGTTGATGTACTTTTCAAACTCTTATGTTTGAAGTGGTCAGTCGAATGTTTGCAGGATACGTAGCACGTCGTTCAACGTTACACCTGGGGGACGCGACAGGCCAAACCCTCGGCCTGCGAGGGGGGTAGGAGGTAANACGTTTGGCGCTAACAGTAACTATAACCTAATTTTTAATTTTTCTTATACATAATTTGTAAACCAATAATTTAAAAATTCTTTGTCTACAGAATAATTTCAATATCTGCACCCTCGAAATAAATAAAAATTTGATTTTCACATCTTATTTCGAAAAGAAATAATTTTGAACCTAATGCTATTAATTTTATAAAATAAAGGATAAGCAAGCTCGTAAACTATTAAATCACGAAACTCAAACATTGTTTTTGGTTCAAAAGTAGCTACGATATTTTTTCTAAATGATTAGATTTATCATACTTATAATTATATTGTATCCCAAAATGCAATGAGTTATTATTGTTTTTAATTATTTGAAATTAGGTGATTTAACACCTATAAATATTTTATAGCAATATTTTTTAATACCTACCATATAAAAATCTATTATTTTTAATACCAAATTTATATTTAATACCTATTCTATTTGTTACATTGTCTGATGATAATTCAACTTTATTAATTAAAATTGGATCAAATAAATTAACCGTTTTTTTTAATGAATTGGTGTCGTACTATCCTTTATAAATGTTTTTTATATTAACATCTTATTGTTATTTTATTTANTTTTTTTTAATGAATTGGTGTCGTACTATCCTTTATAAATGTTTTTTATATTAACATCTTATTGTTATTTTATTTATATTAGGTGATGGATATATTACAATAAATTTAATCACAGCAATGGAGTGGTCATAATTCATAGTCCAGACACTTAATAATTAAAACTTACCAAACTTCGGAAATATTCGCATAGAGATTTGAAGATGATGCAAAATGTTTCTGAGCCCTAAATGCTCTTAGTCCGTGCTTTCGACAAGTGGAATCCCGAGTNATTCGCATAGAGATTTGAAGATGATGCAAAATGTTTCTGAGCCCTAAATGCTCTTAGTCCGTGCTTTCGACAAATGGAATCCCGAGTTTTTCACGCAAATAAAACTGAATGGATGCGAATAATTCCATTTGTATTTTTTTTTATTAGTCACTGAAGTCAAAACAAAAGGTTCTACAAATTACATTTTATGAAGGGTCAGCATTCAAACAATGCCAAGGTCACTCATGGTGCACGCATATTTTAATTGCCTTATTAAAACTTAAGTATACAAAATAGTACTGTTTTTCACAAACGACATACATATTGAAATAAAAGTTCTTAATTATCCATTTTGCATATAAAAATTAAGGCTTCCATTTACAATACATAAAATTGAAGTTTCGCAGTTACAGTGTCTAAATCCGAACATACATCTTCTTTTCTCTGAACATGGCATGCACTTCTGACAAGTAAACTAATTATTAAAGTTCCATTACTTAATATTAAGAATTTATTTGGTTTTCTTTTGGATGTTCATCGTAATTCATACACAGTTATTGGAATCATAATCTATACGATATTGAAAACCAATCTTTCAATCGGCATTGTCTTAATTTTCGGCATGCATGTAGTCCTTTGTATGAGGAACTATGTCCACTTCTACATTATCGACTGGATCTTCGGTTTGGTGAAGAATGTATGGCAACAGAAAAAATAAGATCAAATTGATTGCGATGCTGGAAACATAATTTGCGCAAGAAAATTTTGTCACTCATCAAGCTCGTGGTGATGCTCATGGCCTAATATTGAAAACAACGATTCAGTGGTTGTTAAAGAAAACTGTCGTCATCGTTGGATAATATATTGATTTTTTGGCATGACTTTTTGATATGACTCCTCCTTCAAAATACGTATTCTTCAAGAAACCAGGGAAAGGTTGTACATAAACAAATATTTGTTCATCAGAAAGTTATAACAAAATCTCTGAATG
This sequence comes from Clitarchus hookeri, assembly GCA_002778355.1. Lineage (NCBI taxonomy): Eukaryota > Metazoa > Arthropoda > Insecta > Phasmatodea > Phasmatidae > Clitarchus > Clitarchus hookeri. The sequence continues at coordinate 995,728 of NQII01000011.1, forward strand.
AAAGCAACATATTTTGTACCTTAATACCATGACAGGATGTGACACATGTATTTACTCTTCATTAGGGAAAAAATTAAGGCAGTGAAGTTACTAAATAAGTGACCAGACCTGTGGGCTGGTGCAAGTATGTTTAAGGAGCCAAACACACCAAAACAAAATTATTTATTTTTTATTAATTTTCGTCTCAGAAACATGATTAAACACATTTACAGTAATTCTGAAAAAAATTTTGTCTACAATTTGGTCACATCCAGCGCATTCTCCGAGGCTTGAAGTAGGTCGTTTTCTGTGCATGAAGTTGGACATGGTCGACATTAAAGCTTGCCTCTGACAGTCTGGTCTTCCCCGCAATCCATTTGATGTTGTCATCTTCAATATAGCCCCACCTTGCTAAGTTCACCTTGGATCTTCCCACTCCTGATCTCATCCTGTTCAAAGATATTCATATCAACCATCTCTCGTCATGGCCGGATGGTGAACTTTCAGTTACTTTTATCCAACCATAGGGGAGGGGGTTCTTCACTTTGTACAGTTGTAATTTGGCCTTTTCAGCTGGGATTTTGAGTTCCTTAAATTTTCTTAAGAAGTTCTTCCTGGACTTGAGTCTTTGCACAGAGAGTTTATGTCGATATAGCATGTGGGTACTCTGCTGTTCCACTTTCTACCTTACCTTGTGCACTGCTACTTCTCTTCGAACATAGAGTGGTGATACTCCTGTGAGGACGTAGAGACATTCGACTAGAGTGGACTTCAATCAAGCTGCTAGTGTCGTTGAGAGCTACATACACATGTTTGGTATGAGATGAATTGTACCAGACGGGACAGGCGTACTCTGCAGCAGAATAGCACAGCGCCATTGCTGAAGTTAGGATAGTTTGTGGTTTATTACCCCACTGTCATCCAACCAGTTTTCGCAGTACATAGTTCCTGCTGGAAACTTTCAACTTACAGTTCATGCGTTACTTTCTGAATGTGAGAGATCTGTCGACCGTCACTCCTAGGTATTTCGGAGTGTCGCGATATTCTAGTTCAAATTATAAAGATACTAGCTGTGCCCGCGANCGACCGTCACTCCTAGGTATTTCGGAGTGTCGCGATATTCTAGTTCAAATTATAAAGATACTAGCTGTGCCCGCGACTCCGCTAGCGTGGACTACAGAATTATGGTTTCGGTTTTTTTAATAAAGTTGAATTTTACTTAATGTTAATCTTCTATACTCTACACATACATATTATACAACTCAACGTCTCTGTGCATTAAATAGTATAAACACTTATTAGTATTTCTCTATTATAGATAGATATATGCTACCGCGGAGTTTTTTTTAGGTCTTTTTATTCTACACAATTCTTTACTACATGGTATTGTTCCATCTTTGACGGTTTAGACAGCGTATAGCAAGATAGCGCGCTGGCGGTAAACGTTTTTCCTACTTGATTGACTATTATCGTTTGNACGGTTTAGACAGCGTATAGCAAGATAGCGCGCTGGCGGTAAACGTTTTTCCTACTTGATTGACTATTATCGTTTGTAAATTTTTTGAGATATTTTCTCAGGATAAAAAGTAGCCTGTGTCACTTCCCGACCCTCCAACTATCTCTGTGCAAAAAATCACGTCAAGCCGTTGCTCCGTTGCGACGTCGCCCCACACTAACAACTTACATTGACGTAGCATTGTACTCCGAGCGCTATTTTTACTTAAAAATATTTCCCGAGGGAATGATATATTTTTTCATGATAAAAAGTAGCCTATTTCACTTCTCGGCCTTCCAACTATCTCTGTGCAAAAAATCACGTCGATCCGTTGCTCCGTTGCGACGTGAAATAAGGACAAACAAACAAACACACTTTGGCATTTATAATATTAGTTAGGATTTGTTGACTCATTCCTCCTAGACTTGTACGGAGCAGCACCATCTGAAGTACTGTATCTCTAGATGAATACCGCTTCAAATATTTCACTATGTCCGTTGGGAAAGGAAGATCGAATAACTTTGCGTCACTGCCTCCAACAAAAAGTGCAGTTCGCTTGCTTTCCTTCAGGATGTCGCATTGGGTGAAGAAATGGAATAGGACAAATAGTTATTACCTACTGTCTGGGGATGGAAGTTTGAAAACAGCAAGCTATTCCACATTACCACTTCAATTCCATCTGCTATTGATGCTCTACNGTCTGGGGATGGAAGTTTGAAAACAGCAAGCTATTCCACATTACCACTTCAATTCCATCTGCTATTGATGCTCTAGTAAAACAATAATATTCTTCAACTATGTGATAGGGTGGGGTGCGAGGTAGGGTTGCCACAATACCGGCCTCCAGTGTTTCGTGTTATTTTCTGTCTAAATTATCCGCCAACAGAATATTTAGTCAATGCTGTATAGGAGGACGTAGTTGTTGATACATATAACTATAAATATGTTTCAAATGNGTCTGGGGATGGAAGTTTGAAAACAGCAAGCTATTCCACATTACCACTTCAATTCCATCTGCTATTGATGCTCTACTAAAACAATAATATTCTTCAACTATATGATAGGGTGGGGTGCGATGTAGGGTTGCCACAATACCGGCCTCCAGTGTTTCATGTTATTTTCTGTCTAAATTATCCACCAACAGAATATTTAGTCAATGCTGTATAGGAGGACGTAGTTGTTGATACATATAACTATAAATATGTTTCAAATGAAGACACTACTGTGTGAAAGATATGTTTTCGAGTTCATATAGAAAAATAGCATATATTATGATTCCAATAACTGTGTAATTATTAGAATGAACAGCCAAAATAAAACTGAATACATTTCTAATATTAAGTAAGACAACTTTTATAATTAGTTTATTTGTCATAAGTACGAGAGTAGAAAACATATGTTTGGATTTCGATACTGTACTTAACTTGCAACATAGCATATATTAAGATTTTAATAACTGTGTAATTAATACAATGAACAACCAAAATAAACTAAATGCATTTCTAAAATTAAGTAATGCTACTTAATAATTAGTTTATTTGTCAGAAGTACAATAATAGAACATGTTTATTCAGATTTATATACTGTAACACAGTATATAACAATTGATGTGTCAGTAACACAGCAATTGTTATGTATCATAAATAGGAGACTTTATTTTTGTATACAAAATGGATAATGAAATATTGGATATGAAAAGCAACACTCTCGTATACGTAACTTTAAAAAAGGCAACTACAAATGTGTATGCACTATGAGTTACATAGGTTTTGTGTGAATGCTGAGGCTACATATAATGCAATAATCAGGGCCTTTTGTTTTGACTTCAGTGAGTAATAACAAAACCTAAAAATATATATAAATGGAATTATTTACATGAATTTAGTTATATTTGTGTGAAAAACTCGGGATGCCACTTGTTGATAGCAAGGAAAACAGAATACTGGGCTAAAAAATATTTTACATCATCTTCAAACCACTATTATGGGAAAACTATCAAGTCGATGACAAAAGAGGCGTTGGAATAAAGAAACATTTTTTTTTTGTTCCAGCTGTTGAAAAAAANAAAACTATCAAGTCGATGACAAAAGAGGCGTTGGAATAAAGAAACATTTTTTTTTTGTTCCAGCTGTTGAAAAAAGAGAATTGGATTTCTTCGCTATTGATATGAACATAAAAGTTCATTATGGTCAGCACAAAAATAAGATGAAAGGTTTCATAAATTAAACTAGCAAAATCCCACCGGTCTTATGTCTCGGGAGCCTTTCACCTTCAAAGCTCTCTCTGGCCCCTCACTTATATATCCACTCATATACATTCTTGTTTATGTTATAGATGCTTACATGCCTATATAAGCATTTAGACTTGTATACCAGGTTGAGATGAAGAATCCCGACGTAAGGCCAATATGATACACTCGACGTATATATGTTTCGATTCACATTGACCACAAAGGTAATGCACACTCCCAGAGTGGTATATGAATATACTTGACAACATCTCACATTACTATAATACTCTAATACAAACGAAGAAACCGATTTTCCATAGAATAACTTACTGTATTGTGTTTAATATAAATTTAAAATTCTACTTCGTCTGAGGATATACGGAGGTTAAAAATCATTTATTTTAAGTTTCACGTTTATACACAGAACATTCAATAAACAGGCACATTAACTTTAATTTTATAGATTAAAATAGTAAAATTACTTAACTGTGCTCCCAGAGGTATCTATCGAACGAGTTGGTAATTGATAGTGCGCCCAAGAACTTTGGTCACTACTTGCCAAGATACGTTCAGGCAATTGGCTGGGTTCGAAAGTCGGCCACCAGCCAGGATCGAGGAAAGGGGACCTTAACGCTCTCTCTTTGAGATCATACCCCAGTACTTATTATTTTGCTATAACAACACTTCGAAAATATTAAATTATTCTAAAACTGTCTGTCGACTCTCAAGACCTCGCTCTTAAGAGCCGCCAAAATCTCTCCACCCCACCCCACCCAAAACTGTCTGGAATAGTAAGAACTCTTTGAACTGATTAACAGCTAACAGTTGGCTGAACCAATTTACTGTTTGATCTGCTTGTTATTGTTATAAATTTTTTGTATGTACATAAAATATTTAACCCCTTAATCACTATCTTCCGAATTAATTATAATTTCATATTCTAAATAATACCAAACTTTATGTGTAATCAATAACATAAATACACATGTGTTTTAAATATTGATAATAAGAACTCTAACGTCGTAAAATTGGGCCATATGCAATTTTAATTATATAATAATTTATGGATTTCTAAGACGAAATATGATTTCACAGATATGATTTTAATTGACACATTAATTATGTTAATTGGTATGTAATTTCACTGCTCGCTAAAAAAATTTTTATCGTCAACACATTTATATGAATTTCCAGTCTGTTATTTTTGTACTGTGTTTAGAAGGCCTTAGTAAGTATATGAGCAGTTATTGATCCGTTGCCATGGTAAGAAAGTGACGTGTTGGGTAATTCTTTCCTCTAGCTCTCTCGTGATTGGTCAGTTGTAGACGGCGTTTTTTTATTATGTGTTTGAAAGGAATTTTTAGCCATCTTGGTGTCCGAAAGCAGGACGCTAGCCCGCGTGGGTTTGGCAAGCAGGGTTTTTAAATTATATTATATTTATATTACCAGGACCCGAGTTCGACCCTGAAAACAAGTCGTCTCGAGGGAGAAAAAGACGCGAAGCAAGTTTAAGGAAGAAGTAGCTCTGTTTCGGTATTCAGTTCGAACTACCGCGTGTGTTGGGACTGTTAATGACACTACAGGCCCGAGAGCCTGAATAGGGAAGCCCGCGACGAGAGGTCCTGCTGCATCCAGGGGGGTGCGACTGCCGACAACGAGATCAACAGGAACGCCTACAACTTCCACAATTCTTCGTTTTTTTAATTATATTCAGATAAGTTTGAGAACTGTTTTATTAAGTAGAGACGATTTTTTTTTTTCAGTTTAACAAACACATAATTAAATTAGCCATGGACACCTGTTAACACTGAATATCACTCCTGAAACACCGAACTAGTCAGGAGCTAAGAAGTAAAACAATTAATTTATTTTCCTGGAAGTTAGAATTTTTTTCAATGCCAAGTCTAAAGTAAAACGGAATACCTCAGCCACGAGAGAGGCTAGTGTCTCTGAGGCCGCACATAAAATCTAGTCTGCAAATTGATTACTTTATTCCCGTCACATTTAATCTGATTGAAAGAGAACTAATTAAATTTCATGTTTTTTTTTCTGGCCACGTCTCTGCTGAGTAATCATTTCAAGTGGCAGTAGAAATTTTCTTAGCAATAATTTGGGTTGTTCTGCATTTGAATGTTTTTTGTTGGGTTATTNATTTCAAGTGGCAGTAGAAATTTTCTTAGCAATAATTTGGGTTGTTCTGCATTTGAATGTTTTTTGTTGGGTTATTTGTGAGTGTTCTTTTGTCATACACTTGTTCTTTACATCGGTGTTACACGTTGTAACAATGTACTACTACCTACAGCCTCACACGTAAGGCATACGTAACCTGTAACTGTTATTACATAAAATAGCGNTGTAACAATGTACTACTACCTACAGCCTCACACGTAAGGCATACGTAACCTGTAACTGTTATTACATAAAATAGCACCCAATGTGAGGCCGGAAAAAAACAGAGGTCGGTTCACACATTTGTCAATGACACAACATTGATGAGTAGACGCCAGCACACACCTTACAATTTAAGATGTATTACACCAGTCAANCATTTGTCAATGACACAACATTGATGAGTAGACGCCAGCACACACCTTACAATTTAAGATGTATTACACCAGTCAACTGCAAACTGCTTAAATATGTTGCTGAGATGGAGGAGAGCACACAGGAAATCAGTTTTACAGAGGAAAACAACACCGCTAGTGACTGAAGTAACACAGCCAGAATCAGTTTGTGCACCAACACAGATAGTAGAGGCTGTAGTTACTAGCACTACCCCAACAAACCTATAAGTTATGATGCAAGTAATTATGCAACAAATGCAAAAGGCTGAACAGGACATGGCAGAACAAATTAAAAAAGGTATATGAAACACTACAAATTCAGTCAGAATAAATCCAGAAGAAGAAACAACCATTTAACGATCAAACAGAACAAATGAAAATTCAATCAGCCGGGTTGGTAGTTAGAAATAGTATGTTTCGGCGCACCTGGCATCCTGTCGGGGACGAGAGGACGAGTCACGGCCATCTTGGATGACGTTTTTTTTCCTTTCCCCATTTTTTCCTACCACGGTGGCCAATTTGGCAGCCAGTACCGGTAAAAACTGCCAAATTTCCCGGATTTCCCTCAACAAGATATGTCTTGCACAATCCAGCTGACATTTTTCAAATTTGCACAATGCGGATGATCCAGCTGAAAATTGTGCAATGCCAGCCGGAAAGTGCAAACAGGAACGCGAGGCTCTCGAAAGGGTTTCGGCTTCGATTGGCTACACAAGCCTCTCGAAAGGGTCTCGTCTCATATTGACTATGCGCGGCTCTCGAAAGGGTCTCGGTCCCGATTAGCTATGCGAAGCTCTCGAAAGGGTCTTGCCTCTACCTACGCTAGGCTCTCGAAAGGGTCTCGTCTCTGGCTACACGAGGCTCTCGAAAAAGTCATGCATCTGATAGGCTATTGCCGATGGTGACCATTTTGCCAGTCAGTACCGTCGACAGCCAGTACCGACGGTGTCCATTCACTTGGCATCCTAGCAATGACGAGCGGCAGCCATATTGGAAGATGTCACAAGTCAAACCTCCTGCTCTGTCATTCCTTCCCGATGTCGGCCATTTTGCCAGCCATCACCAGCAGTAATCTTTTTCCCTACTTCGTGCTCTTGCATTTCCACCCTACCTATCGTGACTTCATGCTCTGTCATTCCACCCAGGAAACAATGGCTATGCGAGGCTCTCGAAAGGGTCTCGACTTCAATTGGGTACGCGAGGAACTCGAAAGGGTCTCGTCACTGATTGACTACGCGAAGCTCTCATTTCATACTTATAAGCATATAAGGATGAAATATCCGAACCGTTTAAGATACAATCGCCAAATTCGTACCATAGACATCACCTCCGACAGTGAAAATAATCGTAGTGTTATGCATGTCCTATATGAACTTATAAGAATAGTTGACCATAATTTCCGAACCATTTAAGATACAGTCNTCGTAGTGTTATGCATGTCCTATATGAACTTATAAGAATAGTTGACCATAATTTCCGAACCATTTAAGATACAGTCGCCAAATTCGTAACATATACATCACCTCAGACAAGGAAAATTATCGTAGGGTCATTTATGTCCTATGTGTACTTATAAGCATAGTTGGCCGTAATTTCCGATCCGTTTAGATACAATAACCAAATTCGAAACATACGAATTACCCCCGACAACGAAAATGACCGGACGACCAATTATGCCCTAAGCGAACTTGTCACCAAATTCAAAACATATGCATCACCCCATCAACAAAAATGATCGCAGGGTCATTTATGTCCTATACTAACTTATAAGCATAGTTGGCTGTAATTTTCTAACCATTTGAGATACAGTTGCCAAATTCGTAATATGGACATCCCCCCAAATACGAAAATGATCACAGGGTCATTTATGCCCCATGCATAATTATAAGCATAGTTGGCCATCATTTCCGATCCATTTAAGATATGGTCACCAAATGTGTAACATATATAACATCTCCATCAACGAAAATGATCGCAGGGTCATTTATGCTTTATGCGTAATTATAAGCACAGTTGGCCGTAATTTCCGATCCTTTTAAGATAGTCACCAAATTCATAAAATATGCATTACATCCATCAACCAAAATTATCGCGAGGTAATGTATGCCCTGTTCGTACTTCTAAGCATAGTTGGTTGTAGTTTCCGAATCGTTTAAGATAGTCACCAAATTCATAACATACACAATACTCCTGACAACGAAAATAATCGCAGGGTCATTTGTGCCATATGCGTTATTATAGGCATAGTTGACTGTATTATCCGAATCGTTTAAGAGGTGTCACCAAATTCATAACATACACAACACTCTCGTCAACGAAAATGATCGCAGGGTCATTTATGCCCTAAATTCTCTTTCTCGAGGTAGCCAGCAGTACCGCACCCTTACAGTGCCAGAGTTTACCCAGCAGATGTTTGATGTCAAGAACATTGTGGCTACCTGCGATCCATCCTTCAGTTGTTACATCACAGTTATTAAAGTCTTCTGTGGCCACATGTCCTTGAAGGAGGTAGATGAGCAGATGCTTAACACACAGAACAAGAACAACAGCTACTACGTTGTGTGGATCCCAAACCATGTGAAGATTGCAGTTTAAAATACAGTCACCAAATTCGTAACATATGCTTCTCCCCCATCAACTAATAGGCATTGTTGACTGTAATTTCCGAATTTTTTAAGATACAGTCACAAAATTCGTAACAAAGGGATCGCCCCCGACAACAAAAATTATTTCAGTGTAATTTATTTTTTTATGTGCACTTATAAGTACAGTTGGCTGTAATTTCCAAAACACAGATGTGTAGGGTCTGAAATAGCACATATATACACATTTCCCTGAATGCACTCATCAATGCCCCCCACCACCACCACCCCTGCCACATGGTAGTACAAGTGACTACAAAGTCGATCCCCATTAGCGACAGCTAGCCCCCCTAACCGACCAATAATATCTAGTATGAATATAAATGTGAAAATATATACATAAATTAAAGTCAGTACAGATAACTTACAGCAAACAGCGATATGCAAAAAACCAAGATGTATAGAAATGTGATACTTGCACAATGTGCATAGTTATGGTAACTGTAAAATACTTATATGATAATATAAACATTACTCATCAGTCCTACACAAGGGTAGGCAGCTCGAGTAATCGCTAACATGGCTATCCCTTAACAACCGGTCATATAATGAAAAAACTCATATATATAATTTTATTGTTAACAAACAATACATAAAAGATATAAAAACAAAATGTAAAGAGAAAAATTGTTATAAGCACTTACCGACCAGCACAATTACATATTACACAAGCATCGAGTGCTGTACGCTGTGTATGTTAAATGTCACTGTACAATACCAGACCATACTGACCAGTACAACATAATAGCAAACGACTTCCTTACGAATCGACTGAAACAAAACNCTGTACAATACCAGACCATACTGACCAGTACAACATAATAGCAAACGACTTCCTTACGAATCGACTGAAACAAAACCCTCGCATTTGGTGAACAACCAACAATCACTTCAATAGCAGCGAAACACATCCAACCCTGACCGACTTCGCGCGGTCAATCTGCAGAGCCTTCTCAGGCAGCCGAAGGCCAGCGCGAACACCGTGCAGGTCTCGACAAGCGAAGGGATGACAAAGTACACCAGCAAAGAGTGAGTTGTGTCAGGCTCCAGAGTGCCAGACCATCCGAGTCACACATGCACTTTCCTTTACGAGAAGAATTCAGTTATACAGTACAAACAAACAATTGATCATGTTTTAAATACTATATTTGTATATATGTACTTATTTTGAATGTGTATGATTAATATATTAGCATAATCGTAAGCACATATCAAACAAAACACCTTTAAACCATTAGTCGCGCAAGAGAGAGACNGATTAATATATTAGCATAATCGTAAGCACATATCAAACAAAACACCTTTAAACCATTAGTCGCGCAAGAGAGAGACGACACTGCTACATGCTGAGACAAACAGGATTTAAAAATAATTAAATATAAAAGTAAATTTTTTCACNAGAGAGAGACGACACTGCTACATGCTGAGACAAACAGGATTTAAAAATAATTAAATATAAAAGTAAATTTTTTCACATTTACCAACAAATACATATGTGTGTGCATCGTGCGCAGTATATTATGTGAGCTAACGAAATTTCCGCTGTGAAGTGTACGAACGATAATATTAACACTAATGCAAACCAATATAAAAAATAAAATTAAAAGTAAAATATTTATAAGCACTTACTAACCATCCCAATCACATATTACACATACATGTTCTTTTACGAAAGCAATTAAGTTATACAGTGCATGTTAACAATTTATTTCGTTTGAATACATAAAGTATGACTATTAAAAATGTTGATTGTAATTAACTAGTGTTGGTAGAGGATATCGCTTCTGCCCACCCTATTCACTTTAAGATCTGTAAAAACAGTTCGTACCACACCGCATCCCTCAGAACTTCATTCCCTCGTCGTCGAAAAGACATTGTGAAAACGATAGGACATTGTTATAGTGGTAGATAATTTTATTAACTATCACGTCAAACAAAGATTAAATCACTTGCAGCACTCAGATACCGAGCTTGCATACCTGCCTAAAGAATTCCTTCTCACATATGTACANGATTAAATCACTTGCAGCACTCAGATACCGAGCTTGCATACCTGCCTAAAGAATTCCTTCTCACATATGTACAACGCGAAATAAAATCCATCTGCAAACACCTACCTGTCTATCTGCATCATGACGACTATATTCTTATCTGTCACCTATGCCTAGGATGTTTTCAAGGTAGCGTGTTAATGTAAAGAGATATAAAAAAGAATTNGATTAAATCACTTGCAGCACTCAGATACCGAGCTTGCATACCTGCCTAAAGAATTCCTTCTCACATATGTACAACACGAAATAAAATCCATCTGCAAACACCTACCTGTCTATCTGCATCATGACGAATATATTCTTATCTGTCACCTATGCCTAGGATGTTTTCAAGGTAGCGTGTTAATGTAAAGAGATATAAAAAAGAATTATTAATGCAAATAGTTATAACCTTTTAACAACCTGTGTATATTGTACGAGCATCGTGCGCTTTACATCACATTAGTCGGGAAAAAAACCTTTGCGAAGCCGAGAAGCAAAGGTACGATAAGATCAACACTCCTACACATTGATGCAAACAGATATAACAAATGTAAGGGAAAAATAGTTATAAGCACTTGCCAGAAAATTGTAATTACATATAACACAATCGTCGTGGACTGTACTCTGTATGTTATACGATGCTATACAATATAAAAACATTTGTGGTCAGTACAAAAGAATAGCTGATGACTTCCTTACAAGCCGACTGAAACGAAACCATCGCATTCAGAGTACAACACTAGCAGTGGAACACGTCTGAGCCTACCTTCGTTGTGCGAACAACTAACAGGGGCATAATTGAGGCAGCTCAGATGGTCGGCCGGTGACTTGAGCACCGTGCAGGTCTCAGCAAGTCGAACGGATGACAAATAACACTGGCTGAGAGAGAGTTGTGTCATACACTTCCCTTTACGAAAGGAATTCAGTTATACTTGACAGGGTATCAATTTATCAAATACTAATTATTTACATGTACTTATTTGAAAACATAGCATTTATAGTGTTTGAACTGTAAGCACATACGAAATAACATTCATTCAAACCATTAGTCGCGCAAGCGAGACAACACTGCTATGTGTTGTTTATAGGAAATAACTCATGTACCCTGATGACACTGGAGACAGTACATCATCCTTGAAAATAAAATATCGCAGGTTCAAACCCCATCGAGAGTTCGAACATTTCACAGGTAAAAATGCAACACGATATGGAATTAAAAACTTATATATTATATATATATACATATTTAAGTATCGAGATTATCTAGAAAATATCACAATGAACTATATCTCCAACAAAATATTTTCGTGCATGACCATACTCAATGTATTTTCATCTCAAATACTTGCAGCCTGTCGGACATTTATAAATAGGTAACAAGCAGGTCACTCTGTAACAACCCGAGACGGACAACACAAACCATCATGCCATGATAATAGTATAAAAGCAGATCATTACATCTACATACATCTACCACGATCTTAAATGTTGTTACAATATAAATATTAAATAATTGGCTGAAGACTTACCATCTGTGACTACATCGTCAACAGCAAGGTACTCTGAAGATTTGCTCCTTACATCGCGACAACATGAAAGTAGTCATTGCATGTTCGCCCGCAGTTATAGCCTGAATAGACATAGAAAGAATTGTAAATATAATGTTGGTTGTTCATCGGGAAGTGAGTGGAAGTATTGTAGCAAGACATTCATTTGCAACCTGTCAGTTAATTATAAACAAATAGNGGAAGTATTGTAGCAAGACATTCATTTGCAACCTGTCAGTTAATTATAAACAAATAGTAATAGGTAAATTTCTTAGTCAATAAAAAAATTTTAAAAAAATAAAACTTTTCTATTTTTTACATTTATTTATATTTATAACCAAATCATACACATACATGATATGCCNTTTGCTCCTTACATCGCGACAACATGAAAGTAGTCATTGCATGTTCGCCCGCAGTTATAGCCTGAATAGACATAGAAAGAATTGTAAATATAATGTTGGTTGTTCATCGGGAAGTGAGTGGAAGTATTGTAGCAAGACATTCATTTGCAACCTGTCAGTTAATTATAAACAAATAGTAATAGGTAAATTTCTTAGTCAATAAAAAAAATTTAAAAAAATAAAACTTTTCTATTTTTTACATTTATTTATATTTATAACCAAATCATACACATACATGATATGCCATTCAACAAAGCCTTTAGCTTCGAGTTTATTAATAATCGAATTTATCTCTTCGCCGACAGAAAGATGTCCACTTCTCTGTAATGAAACCAACATCTGTAGTATATCAACCAGAACATTTGGGTCTTCATAAAATAGGCAGTTAGACTTCACGTCACTCTTCGCAGATGGTTAACGATACATGTCAATATCTATGTTCCTCTGTGATGAGTACTTTGCGAGATACCTCTGGGCCAGAGTATATGGTTCGAAACAGCGTTTCTTCTGTCTCAACTTCAAGTAGCTCTTATTTTCAGAAACATGTTTATGCTTTTGCTTTGCATATGGCGAAACTTCATCATTATCATCAGTAGAATATACACGAACTAACCTCAAAAAAATTCTACAATATGACAACTGCAGTACACTATTTAACTGCGAAGTTAATGTGACGTCACTTTATAAGACTTGTAAAGGTTGTTGTCCTTTGCTTGCTACTAAACATCATGTATTCAAACCAGTGATCATGCAAGAGACTACTTCACTTCTACATATTGATAATTATATATTTAAAAATTCAAAGGTAAATAGTTATAAACTCCTACCGACCATTTTATATTGAGCGAGCAACGAACACTGTACATTACATTAGACCAAAAAGAAAAAAAATACCTTCTCGAAACGCTAATGGCAGGAGTCATAAGAAAATGAAAATAGTTATTATTGCCTATCAACGAACACGTATTGCACAAATGACAAGCACTGTACAACGCATCACTCGATGCTAGACAACCCCAAGAGTCTGAAAACTGGCGTGGTAGCCTTGGTTAGTACAGCATAATAGTAAACGATTTTCCCCACGTACACCCTCCGTCCGAGCTATGATACTGTGCAGAGGCACGCGAATTTCACTGCCTACCAACGCATAATGTGCGAGCATCGAGTAACGTACATCACATTAAACAAAAATGAAATACTACGACAGAGTCGAAAAGCAGAGCGAGCGACAAGGTCGACTCTGCTACATACCGATGCAAACAGTTATCAAAAATATAATGTAAAGGAACAAGTTATAAGAACTTACCAACCAGCACATATCGCACAAGCTTCGGGTGCTCTATGATGCTTTAGATGATGCTGGACAAGACCAGACCGTCCTGGTCAGTACAACAGCCATTCCGCCTCGGGTTTCTCATATTATTTCTAGTATCCTTTCACCTGGCATCCTAGTAGACATGAGTCTCATACTCTATCGTTCCACCACGGTTTTCTCATAGTCATTCCGGCAACCTTTCACCTGGCGCACTGATGGGGACAATTCTCATACTCTACCATTCCACCTCGGTTTTCTCATATTCCTTCTGACATCATTTCACCTGGCGCCCTGGTGGGGACATGTATCATGCTCTACCATTCCACTTCAGTTTTCTCATATTCCTTCTGACATAATTTCACCTAATGTCCTAGCAGAGACGAGTCTCATGCTCTATAGTTCCACCTCGTTTTTCTCATATTCCTTCTACCACATTTTCGCCTGGCGACCTAGCAGGGACGAGTCTCGTGCTCCATCATTCCACCTCGGTTATCTCATGTTCCTTCTGGCATCCTTTCAGCTCGTACCCTAGCGGCGACAAGTCTCATGAACTATCGTTCCACCTACGTTATATTATATTCATGCTGACATCCTTTCACCTGGCATCTAAGCAGAGACACCCAAGCGAGGTCTCGAACTCAGTTCCCTATCGAGGAGATGCTTGAGCAATACATAAAGATGCTCTCGACATCTTCGCTTCTACAGTTGACTGCTAGAGTGGGTGACTATATTAAATGGTTTGGGAATTACAGCCAACTATGCTTATATGTATTCATAGGCCATAAATGACCCTGCGATCATTTAGGTTGTCGGGGGTAATGCATATGTTTTAAATTTGGTGACTATCTTAAATGGATCGGAAGTTATTTCCAACTATGCTTATAAATATTCATAGTGTATAAATGACCCTGCGATCATTATCCTTGTATGGGGCGATGTCTATGTTACGAATTTGGTGACTGTATCTTAAATGGTTCGGAAATTACAGCCTACTATGCTTATCAGTTTGCATAGGACTTCACTGACCCTGTAGTAATTTTCGTTGACGGGAGTGATGTGTATGTTACGAATTTGGCGACTTTATCTTAAACGAGTTGGAAATTACTACCAACTATGCTTATAAGTTCGCTTAGGGCATAATTGGCTGTGCGGGCATTTTCGTTGTCGAGAGTAATTCGTATGTTACGAATTTGGTGATTGTATCTAAACGGATCGGAAATTACGGCAAACTATGCTTAAAAGTACACATAGGACATAAATGACCCTACGATCATTTTTCTTATCGGAGGTGATATCTATGTTACGAATTTAGCGTCTATATCTTAAATGGTTCTGAAATTACAGCCTACTATATTTGTAAGTATGCAATGAGAACCTCGCACGGTCAATCAGTGACGAGACCCTTTCGAGAGCCTCGCATGCCCAATTAAAGTCAAGACCCTTTCGAGAGTCTCGTGTAGCCATTGTTGGCTGGGTGGAATGATAGAGCATGAAGTAGTAACAGTTAGGGTGGAATGCAAGTTCATGAAGTAGGGAACAATATGATATTCGGTACTGGCTGGCAAAATGGCTGCCACAGGATGGAATGCCAGAGCAGGAGGTTTGACTCGTGATGTCATCCAAGATGGCTGCCGCTCGTCCCTGCCAGGATGCCAGGTGAATGGACGCCATCGGTATTGGCTGTCGATGGTACTGTCTGGCAAAATGGCCACCGTGGCAATAGCTAACCAGAGGCGAGACCCTTTCGAGAGTTTCGCGTAGCAATAGGCGAGACCCTTTCGAGAGTTTCGCGTAGCAATAGGCGAGACCCTTTCGAGGGCCTCGCATAGCCAATCGGGGCCGAGACCCTTTCGAGAGCCCCACATAGCTTATCAGGGACGATGCCCTTTCGAGAGCCTCGCGTACCTGATTGCACATTCCGGCTGGCATTGCACAATTTTCAGCCAGACCCACCTGCATTGTGCAAACTTGAAAAATATCAGCTGAATTGTGCAAGACATTTTTTTTAAGGGAAATTCGGTAAATTTTCTGGCAAATTTGGCTGTTTTACCAGTACTGTCTGCCAAAATGGCCGCCGTATGAGGAAAAAATTACGTCAACCAAGATGGCCACGGCTCGTCATCTCATCCCCGCCAGGACGCCAGGTGCCCCGAAACATACTATTTCTAACTACTGGGGTTAACACGAAGCCAAGGTATATCCCAACGTTTGGAAGATAAACTACGAAGTCAGGAAACGCACAATAGGGAGCAAATGAAGCAGTTTACAGAACAGGTTAGCCACATCCAGCAACAGATCATTCAGTAGGCTAGCAGCTTAACTGCTAAAATACAGTATGTGCAGTCAGACGTAGACACTATACGCAAGGATATGGCAGCTACACTAGGAAGGAGCTAGAGCTAGTAAAATATAACTACTCTATGTAGGTGAGCGAAGTGGAACAGCGTATGCACCAGCTGGAAACCCAGCCGGCAGCTATAGCTACCACCACACAAGTTACTGAACACCTAAACAGCCAGCCTGATTCTTTTTACCGGAACATTGAACAGCGCATAGTTATAGTTGACAGCTCATGTGGAACGAGGGAAAAATACCGGCCACATTGCCAAAATAGGAGACAATGCCAACCAGCTAGGCTAGGTGGTAGCTAGTATTCAAAACATGCACATCGCTACTAGTGCACCAAGAAACGAAGAGCTGCAATCCGGTGACACTACAACTGCTTCTCCCTTAACAACAACAACACGTCAAGCTGCAGCTGCATTAGACAACCTAGGCAGCCAGCCTACTGCACCTATGAGCACATTGCTGCACCACTCGTCGAATATCTGGGTGGTTCAATTACCCAAGTTCGAGGGAAAATTGGACGAGAATCCTGTAAACTTCCTCATCAAGTTTGAGGAATATTCAAAGACTTTTCAGCCTACCAGACAGTGATATGCTATGCTGCCTTAATTTAGCCCTCCGCTCCACAACCTATTACTGGTGGGAGGTAGTACGAACCTTCACTTCTACCTAAGCAGAATTCTGTAACAAATTCTTAGACCATTTCTGGAGCCGGAAAATACAGGGAAATATAAGGGCACAACTGCATGCGGAAAGGTTCTTCCCAGGTAAAGGGAAAAGTTTAGCGTTACGCCTTTCCGAAGTCTATGAAAAGTCTCGCCATTTAACACCGCCCATCAAGGATGAGTTCATTGCAATGGTACTTCATCAACTGCCCTACACGTACCAAACACATTGGACTGGCTGGCTCGACAGTGATCTGGTCGCTTTCAGGGAAAGATTGTTAGCCTTTGATCAAATTGACCGCTTGCAGAGCCATGAGAATGAAAAGCCTACACAGAACGGACGAACTCCACCCCTGTACCCAGGCAACCAGCGCCCAGTTTTTAACAGTGTACCTGGGCAGGACCAGATCCGTAGGGTTAACACATACCAGGTAGAGTACTACGAGCCATACCAAGTACACAACCAGGACAGNAATTGACCGCTTGCAGAGCCATGAGAATGAAAAGCCTACACAGAACGGACGAACTCCACCCCTGTACCCAGGCAAACAGCGCCCAGTTTTTAACAGTGTACCTGGCAGGACCAGATCCGTAGGGTTAACACATACCAGGTAGAGTACTACGAGCCATACCAAGTACACAACCAGGACAGNGGCAGGACCAGATCCGTAGGGTTAACACATACCAGGTAGAGTACTACGAGCCATACCAAGTACACAACCAGGACAGCCGATGGAATGGCCAGCACTCCTACCGAGGCAGGAGGTCTTATTCCGGCAGGAGGCTTAGGCGGGCCAGGAGGTACCGAGACTCCAGAGAAACGGAGAGCGACCAAGAAGGGTATCGCTCAGATAGTGACCGCGGACGCAGAGAGGGCGACTCGCCAGATCCACAACGGCATACACCGCCAGCTCTACCCAGTCCGAGCCAACCCTGCAACCAAGGGGTGCAGAACGCCAATGCAAAGAGACTATTAGTATCGGACAATCAAGGACAAGGGTCTAGTAAAACCAATCGCTAGAAACCAGCATCAGCTCGTGCAATTTAGTCAGGGAACTGCAGGCTATATGGTCCACCATAGAGGCGGGTACTTCTCTAATCAGGAACCACTTGACCCGCGTACACCCGCTTTTATACCCATAGTAATGATTGGATAAACTCTAACGCGGGACCTCCCGGAAGCAGCTTTAACGGGAAGTTAAACTACTAAGTGTCAGAGAAGCGGGGACCCAATCGCTGACCTGTGAACCAGATTTTGCCACTACGGGGTCCATTAGAACACCAGCTAACAGTGAAGAAGTTGTGAACGAGCCTACGGAGCTAACAGAAGTGGTAGTCAATACTGTTTTATGCGAAACCGACCGGGAATTTTTGCTGAAAGAACTTGTTGACGAGATAATAAACTACCAAGAAACTCTTTGCCCGGAGTTAATGCTGACAGTTTATGACGTGAAGGTACCTTGTTTGCTAGATAGCGGTGCTGAAGTAAGTTGTATTTCAGAAGAGTNATGCTGACAGTTTATGACGTGAAGGTACCTTGTTTGCTAGATAGCGGTGCTGAAGTAAGTTGTATTTCAGAAGAGCGGTCGAAAATATTTTGGCATCTGGTTTTAAATTACTTACAGTTCCGGTACCGCGTTTGAAGATTGTGGGAACTACATCGAAGTGCAGTCCGGCGGAGAGCAGACAGGTATCGCTAACTGTGGAAGGNATGCTGACAGTTTATGACGTGAAGGTACCTTGTTTGCTAGATAGCGGTGCTGAAGTAAGTTGTATTTCAGAAGAGTGGTCGAAAATATTTTGGCATCTGGTTTTAAATTACTTACAGTTCCGGTATCGCGTTTGAAGATTGTGGGAACTACATCGAAGTGCAGTCCGGCGGAGAGCAGACAGGTATCGCTAACTGTGGAAGGNCGCGTTTGAAGATTGTGGGAACTACATCGAAGTGCAGTCCGGCGGAGAGCAGACAGGTATCGCTAACTGTGGAAGGCTTGGCTAAGCCGAATGAAGTGTCTGCAATAGTAATTAAAGGCCTTAGCAAACCAGCGATAGCGTAGAATTCCTAACCCACTACAAAATTAATTTGGATTTTGACGGATGGCTTGTGAGGGCACCGNAATTCCTAACCCACTACAAAATTAATTTGGATTTTGACGGATGGCTTGTGAGGGCACCGGATAACACAGTCAGTACAGTGACGTTACTGGAAAACTGGAAGTGGTCTTATGCGCTTGTGAACATGCTACAAAGTGAAGTACATCAGTTGAAACGTCGTTTAAGTACTAGTGTACTAGCCACGCATGAATATATCTATCAAGCCGTAGCCAGTGTGAAATCACTGAGCCGTAGCCAGAAGCAGAGGCTAGAACATCTGTTATTTGCAAATCGCCCTATCTTTTAGAAGGAACCTGGCCGAAACAAATATTTCAAGTCCGACATACAAGTCACACCTACCGTTTCACTGTACGTCTTATCCTATTCCCGCAAAGTACGCTTGTAAGGCAGAGGAATATTAAAAATTAACGTTGTCATAGAACATCTTTAGGCACGTTTCAAGTCAATACTGCAACTCAATGGTGTGTGTGCGTAAAAAGGATGGATCGGTACGTTTTTGCTTGGACGCACGGAAGCTGAATGAATTTACCATCAAGTCGAGGGAAATTTCGAGGCTGACTGAAGAACTACTGCGGCTATATCATGGAGTGAAGTACGTGTCCACCATTGACCTTACGCATGTATACTGGCAAATTCCACTGATGGAAGAATCCCAGCAGTGCACCTAATTCCTTTTCCGTAACCAGCAATTCGTTTTCCAGGTATTCCTTTGGGATTGTGTAACGCGGTATCGCAATTTACCCGCTTCATGACTTTAACCTTGGGTGAAGATTGTTCCTCCTTCGCAAGGTCGTACGTGGACAACATGCTCATAGTGTCGGCAACTTTTGAAGAACACACATTTGAACATTGTTTTGGCAAAATCAACTGAAGCTGGCATTACTGTAAAACTGTAAAAGTCGCAGTTTTGCAGAGAAGAAGTTCCATTTTTAGGTCATATTCTTACATCGACAGGGATGCTTACCACACCGGACAAGCTAGTTGCCATAGCCCATTTCCCTACCCCAAGAAATGTTATACAGCTTCGTGCTTCTCTGGGAGTTGTGGGGTTCTAACGCAACTGCTCGGATAAAGTTGCAGGAACTTGTTTTGCGGACTGGCAAAAAGCGTTTGAAGCTGTGAATAGCCTGTTATTAAGCGAACATGTAATTCATCACCCACTACAAGGAGCTACGTATTATTTGTACACCGTTGGGTCTGAATTTGCTCTAGGAGCCACGTTAGCACAGCTAAGTGAAGACGGAATTGAAAAGATTGTGGCTATGGCAAGCCGTACTCTGAACAAGTCAGAAAATAATTATACGGGNTAAGTGAAGACGGAATTGAAAAGATTGTGGCTATGGCAAGCCGTACTCTGAACAAGTCAGAAAATAATTATACGGTCACGGAGAAAGAGATGTTAGGCATGGTATGGTCGCTTCGACACTTTAGAAATTTGCTGCTGGGAAAGAAAATGATTTTGCAAACTGACCACCAAGCTTTACTCAGTTTGAAAACAGGAAACATTTTCAACGGCAGTTTAACCAGCTAGACGTTGCTTGTACAAAAATTTGACATATAATTTCGGCACATAAAGGGTATAATTAATATTGCAGCTGACTNGCTTGTACAAAAATTTGACATATAATTTCGGCACATAAAGGGTATAATTAATATTGCAGCTGACTAAGTCGCATACCCGACGGCGCACCAGATTGCTGGGAGTAAAAACCGCAAGGATACTCAGTAGTGCCAGTGAAGAAACAGCCCGCAGCTATGGTAAACTGGCAGAGTAAATTTACAAATTTAAAAGAAGATCAGCGTAATTGTAGTACCAGAAGCCTTACAGTTNTATGGTAAACTGGCAGAGTAAATTTACAAATTTAAAAGAAGATCAGCGTAATTGTAGTACCAGAAGCCTTACAGTTATAATTGATTTCAAACATGCACGAGATGCTTGGTTGTGTGGGGATTAAAAAGACGTACGGAGCTTTAAGACGTCAGTTTTTCTGGAGGAGAATGCAGCTAGTAATGCTGTGAGATAGTGCGATTTGTGCCAGAGGTGCAAGCATCCACAGGAAAACTTAATGGGAGAGCAGCATTCTATTATCCACAGTAACCCAATCAATTTAGTTTGCGTCGATTTGTTTTGCTCGCTATCAATGTCAAAAGCCGGCATCACTTATGTATTTTCAGTGATGGACACCGTTAAAAAATTTACAAAACTATACGCCATAGTACAGGCTAACGCCAGCACTGTTTTGAGCAAGCTTAAGTCCTTCGTGGAGGAAGTCGGCCAGCCGCTTTGTGTATTGTCAGATACGGGAAGGCAATTCACCGGACGCACTTGGCAAGGTGGCGTTAGACAGCTGAATATCTTTCCCACGACCGCAGCGGTGAGACACCCACAAGGTGAGCCCGTCGAGCGCCGCACGAAGAGCCTAGGTAATATGTTGCGTATTTTCTGCCACTCGTCACAGCAAGGCTGGAGGGGCAAGATTAAGCTGGTCGAGTACGTGATGAACCACGCTGTTCGTGAGTGGCGAGTGCTAACTGGTCAGCGATCGCTAGTGTTTGATCCTGCTAAGTTACCGTCGTCTCCTACGATAACAGAAGCACCTGACATGCCCGCCGAATTAGTAAGAGAAGAAATTAATGAAATGGTGAGAAACCTACTTGTGATCGCAGCTGAAAGGAGCAAGCACGCGAAGTCGTCTAAGCTAAGAAGTTTACGGCCAAGACAGTTGGACTTAATACGTGCCTCCAACGTAAGTTTTGGGACACGCTGACCAGCAAATTAATGCCTTTGTTCGCAGGCCCGTATGAAGCAAAGAACGAGGCACGTCCGAATTATTACGAGCTCGCGCAGTCTTTGACAGGAGTAATAGTTGGTCGATATAATCTGGCGGCCCTACGAGTGTGCCGAACTCCACTAACTCAAGTGTGAGAAGTTTGTTTTGTGAAGCAGCTAACTTGAAGCGAGACGTGACGAAGTGAAGCTAGAAGCTCTAGAGGAGGTCTGGTACGCTGTGGTATAATGTTGTATTGTTATGTGGGGAGGATGTTTGCGTGAAGTACTGGAAGAACTAGCAAAGTATTTGCTGCAGCCTACAGTCATTTGCCACGCCTTATATCATTTGCCTCAGTTTATTTTGAGAATATCACGCACCGGCCCTACCTTTAATGTAATCTGTTAACGTCTGTGCTGCATAGAATACGGTTTCGTTGCACCGAAGAAGCTGAAGGCAATAAGACACGGATGGGGTTTAGAACAAGACTGGCTGAAGATTAAGGGATTTGCCTGTCAACCTACCTATTGGAGTCTGAGTAAGACGAGCTAAGCCTTCCTAAAAGACGCATTTTTCTTCCTACCCGTACTCGCTAACATGATGAGGGTTTACTCACAGTTATCCTGGTACGGCAAGAACTGAGTAACTGAAACAGAAAGCAGAAGTAAGGGACGACCCCTTATCAAACACAAAGCAACTGTGTTCATACATAAAACACTTATANTGAAACAGAAAGCAGAAGTAAGGGACGACCCCTTATCAAACACAAAGCAACTGTGTTCATACATAAAACACTTATACACTTAGAAAAGAAAGTTTACGAACCGTGGTTCCTTCTATGATTTCTCTTGTACCCAGCTATTGAATTAGGTTCTTCTCGGGTAATCCCAGATTAGGCGGCGCTGTGATTTATTTTCCTGTGTTGAACTTCTGTTGTGTTNTGAAACAGAAAGCAGAAGTAAGGGACGACCCCTTATCAAACACAAAGCAACTGTGTTCATACATAAAACACTTATGCACTTAGAAAAGAAAGTTTACGAACCGTGGTTCCTTCTATGATTTCTCTTGTACCCAGCTATTTAATTAGGTTCTTCTCGGGTAATCCCAGATTAGGCGGCGCTGTGATTTATTTTCCTGTGTTGAACTTCTGTTGTGTTNAATTAGGTTCTTCTCGGGTAATCCCAGATTAGGCGGCGCTGTGATTTATTTTCCTGTGTTGAACTTCTGTTGTGTTAGCTGCCATGTCTGTTTGTATATAATTACTAACTGTGCCCACGGCTCCGCTCGCGTGGACTACAGAATTATTGTTTAGGTTTTTTTTTATAACGTTGAATTGTACTTAGTGTTAATCTTCTATACTCTATGCATATTATAAAACTCAACGTCTCGGTTAATTAAATGGTACAAACACTTATTAGTATTTATCTGTTATAGATAGATATATGCTACAGCGGAGTTTTTTTTTTCTACACAATTATTTACTACATGATAGTGTTCCATCTTTAACGGTTTAGAAAGCGTATTGCGAGAGAACGCGCTGGCGGCAAACCTTTTTCCGACTTGATTCACTATTATCGTTGGTAAATTTTTTGAGATATTTCCTCGCGATTAAAAGTAGCCAATATCACCTTTCAGCTCACCAACAATTTCTGTGCAAAAAATTACGTCGATCTGTTGCTCGGTTGCGACGTTGAATTGTTATTCCGTTTGTGCACTTTTTCATTTTTCAATAAGAATTTCCCCGAGGGAATGAGATATTTTCTCGGTATAAAAAGTAGCCTATGTTACTTCCCGGCCCTCCAACTATCTCTGTACAAAAAATCACGTCGATCGACGTGAAAGAAGGACAAACAAACAAACAAACACTTTCACAATTATATATTAGTTAGGATAATGGTTTATTTTTCAGTGGCTTGTTGTATTGTTGTATATTGCTATGATGAAAGCAAGGTGTCGTTGTCCTTCCTATGACGCCTATAAGGTGTAGGCGGGAGAATTTATTTTTCGTTGACATATATTTTTCTTCACTTATATATTGTTGTGTGTTATCTGATACGAGTGTTGGAGGCCAGTAACACTAGCCATTGCCTCTAAAGTGTTTGAACCGCCGCAGAGTGCTGTTGTTGACCGCATAACATTTTGGTGACTGCGAGTTCAGATTATTCATGTGTTTGCGTGTGAATTGAGAAATGGACGTAACAACACGTAAACTGTGCATGCCCGTGGAGACTTTGAAACAGGTGGAATCCCAGTGACACGAACTCACCGCACTTCACATGTAATCTGAACACTAATACACACGCTATAGCGAATGCTGGAAGCACGAGCCTCGGCAGCCAACGCACTAACTACGCTCCAGACTGCGAAATGTCGGCGGTGCGAGTGTTTTAGTTCGGTGTTAATGAACGCTGATAAAAGGGGTGTGTGTCACTGTTGAACTAGCCGNGTCGGCGGTGCGAGTGTTTTAGTTCGGTGTTAATGAACGCTGATAAAAGGGGTGTGTGTCACTGTTGAACTAGCCGAAGAAAGAAGCCGGCGGTAGGAGCGACGCGATGCGAGACGCGGAACACAAAACTCATCGTGTTTAAGAGAGATGGCGCACCTGAGTCTGGCGGTGCACTGGCCTACCATATGTATTTGTAAGACGAAATATGAAAAGTGTCTATACTAAAATTAACTGTGTAATTAATACAATTAACCATAGTAATTTCACTGCTCGCTAAAAAAATTTTTATCGTCAACACATTTATATGAATTTCCAGTCTGTTATTTTTGTACTGTGTTTAGAAGGCCTTAGNTTTTTATCGTCAACACATTTATATGAATTTCCAGTCTGTTATTTTTGTACTGTGTTTAGAAGGCCTTAGTAAGTATATGAGCAGTTATTGATCCGTTGCCATGGTAAGAAAGTGACGTGTTGGGTAATTCTTTCCTCTAGCTCTCTCGTGATTGGTCAGTTGTAGACGGCGTTTTTTTATTATGTGTTTGAAAGGAATTTTTAGCCATCTTGGTGTCCGAAAGCAGGACGCTAGCCCGCGTGGGTTTGGCAAGCAGGGTTTTTAAATTATATTATATTTATATTACCAGGACCCGAGTTCGACCCTGAAAACAAGTCGTCTCGAGGGAGAAAAAGACGCGAAGCAAGTTTAAGGAAGAAGTAGCTCTGTTTCGGTATTCAGTTCGAACTACCGCGTGTGTTGGGACTGTTAATGACACTACAGGCNTAAGGAAGAAGTAGCTCTGTTTCGGTATTCAGTTCGAACTACCGCGTGTGTTGGGACTGTTAATGACACTACAGGTCCGAGAGCCTGAATAGGGAAGCCCGCGACGAGAGGTCCTGCTGCATCCAGGGGAGTGCGACTGCCGACAACGAGATCAACAGGAACGCCTACAACTTCCACAATTCTTCGTTTTTTTAATTATATTCAGATAAGTTTGAGAACTGTTTTATTAAGTAGAGACGATTTTTTTTTTCAGTTTAACAAACACATAATTAAATTAGCCATGGACACCTGTTAACACTGAATATCACTCCTGAAACACCGAACTAGTCAGGAGCTAAGAAGTAAAACAATTAATTTATTTTCCTGGAAGTTAGAATTTTTTTCAATGCCAAGTCTAAAGTAAAACGGAATACCTCAGCCACGAGAGAGGCTAGTGTCTCTGAGGCCGCACATAAAATCTAGTCTGCAAATTGATTACTTTATTCCCGTCACATTTAATCTGATTGAAAGAGAACTAATTAAATTTCATGTTTTTTTTTTCTGGCCACGTCTCTGCTGAGTAATCATTTCAAGTAGAAGTTGGTTATTCTGCATTTGAATGTTTTTTGTTGGGTTATTTGTGAGTGTTCTTTGGTCATTCACTGAAGTTATTTACATTGGTGTTACACGTTGTCTCCTTACATACGTAACAAGTAGCTGTTATTACAGATTTTACTTTCGAAAATTGATCTAACNGCAAATTGATTACTTTATTCCCGTCACATTTAATCTGATTGAAAGAGAACTAATTAAATTTCATGTTTTTTTTTTGGCCACGTCTCTGCTGAGTAATCATTTCAAGTAGAAGTTGGTTATTCTGCATTTGAATTGTTTTTTGTTGGGTTATTTATGAGTTTTCTTTGGTCATACACTGAAGTTATTTACATCGGTGTTACACGTTGTCTCCTTACATACGTAACAAGTAGCTGTTATTACAGATTTTACTTTCGAAAATTGATCTAACNGGTGTTACACGTTGTCTCCTTACATACGTAACAAGTAGCTGTTATTACAGATTTTACTTTCGAAAATTGATCTAACTACATATAGTGATGCTTTTAAAGTTCATTAAGAATTATTTAACTCGGAAATATCTAGTACATTAGACGAAGAAACATTGAAATTATTAAATTAACCAATATATGGTGTACAAGATGAAGTTTCGGGTATTTCTGCAAATTCAACAAAATGAAATAAAATTAATATTAGATGGCATTTTGCATCGGGTAATTAAAATAATTAAAATTAACAGGAAAGACTATAACGTTGTGGAAAACATACATATCTAAATCTTATTCATGATACATACCATGCTGATATGTAACATCATTTAAACAAGGTATTCACAAATATAAAAAAAGGACTATCCGTAACATCTTCAAACAAATTATATGAGGTAATACTATGTCATGCAAATTATCTTGAACAATCAAGCAATCAAATGGAAGTTCACATTAATAGACCTTAACCATGGTAAATTAAAGATAATGTTTAAGCGCGCGTTGACATTTTTATAAGTTTTTATTATTTAAACTAGTCATTCCTGAGGTTTACACCATACATTTGATTCCAATTATATAATGGCATGTTGCAGAATAGCTGAAATCATGGTCGGTGCTGAACAAGTGCAGAAACTAGCACCAATACGGACATCGCCTTTCCCTGGGCAATGCCATTGGTTGCTGTTGACACGCCAACTGTTTTATAATTGGTTGTTTCTTGTGCCGTGGGTCTACTGGAAGTCGCTCCATTTGTTCCAAAGTGTCAGTTGTTATAGGCTATTCGCGGTTTCTTCACACTTTTTAAATCAAACCTTTGAAGANTCCATTTGTTCCAAAGTGTCAGTTGTTATAGGCTATTCGCGGTTTCTTCACACTTTTTAAATCAAACCTTTGAAGAAGAAAAAACATGTGTGATGTGCTTGCTTACTTCCTGAATACGCCATGTAATACAAGCGTTTATACTTCTGTTACCATAAAAGTATCCTATTTTTAAGTAAATTGAACTTTCACTTGTATTTTATCTATAAATTATTATATTTAATTTTAATTAATATGAATAAAACAGTGAGAAAAAAGGCGTGTTGGTAATGTGTAGTAAGAAATAATTCTTAGGCAAAATATTATTACGGTGAGTGCGCACGAATGCGGTGCGTTGGTCCTCTGGTGTAATTTTCAAAGTTTTGTTAGTATGTGGCGGAGGAATATCCTGGAAGTAGAACTTTGGCAGGGCTTGAGGAAAGTGTGAAGTAACCGTGAATGTGTACATTTTGAGGTTAAGTGGTGCGGCACGGCGTCGTCGTCGCCGGGCGGGACCAGCTGGCCGCGGCGCAGACGGGAGTTGCTCGCTGACGGGCCGACAGTGCTGAGGCAGCGCGGCCGACAGACCCCCGCCGTCAGCACGCGATAACCTATGACAGAAGGCAACTGCGAGGCACGTCAGCGTTTGTCGCGCGGCACGCACGCCGCCGCTCCCACCGTGCCGTGCCTCATTCGCTAACACGAGAGTTGCCAACTTGGTGGAATTCTCACATCTGCAGTGGAGAGATTTGGGCGAGGTGAGCATGCAGCAGCGCCGGAACGAAAGGGTGGGGCAGACCCCCGAGAAAACCCGCCGACCAGCGGCGTCATCCAGCACGATTCCCACATTCCAAAATCCGGGAGCGACCTCGCCTGGAATCGAACCCGGTTCGCCTNCCGCCGGGAATCGAACCCGGTTCGCCTAGATGGAAGGCGAGTAGTCTAGCCACTACGCCCCCGCAGCCCCTCACCTCATTTTGTGATTTCCGAAGATGCTCTCCTGGCCAAATTTCAAATTTCCGACAAGTCTAAACGTTAGTGGTTTCTGTAAAAATATGGTGGCATATCTGGTGATTTGAAGGTAGACTGATAATTTTTTTTCTGTTATTAAATTATCACACTCTTTTTTCTTAAAAGCTATTTATTTCCCCGGAATATGTAACTTAAACCAGGTGATAACATGGGAATATATTAGGGCATTATGTTTTACTGCATGTGGTATCGGTTTATGCGCAATCGTGTGGGCTGTCTCTTGCGGGAATAACGATATGCTTTGACTTCGCCGTAAGGTCAGTTTCTATAACTTCTACTGTGCAAAAGTAGTTGTATTCATTATACAGCTTGAGAATACTGTACATTTTTAAGTATGCCTAGCTAAAACGTTGTTAAAATACTTCGGATTAAGTTTTTTACATTTCAATTTTTTATTGTTTCAATTCCTGAGAGTAGTATTTGTATATGGAGGTAATCAACTGTAACGAGAAATATTAAATAATATTTTGAGCTGGAGAAAGGTGGTATTTTATATATTTTGTCTAAATTTATTTTTAAATAGATTAAGAATACAGTTTGATGATTTTCTGGTGATTTTTGTGTTCCGATTTAAAGACTGTTGAGGTTTAATGAATAAAGGCCTTTTAATAAACGAAATGTTTTATTATACTTTAACAGCAAAACTGATACAACAATGTTGACCGTTATATATTTATCAACTAACAAAAAACAAAACACTGCACAGTGTTGCCAACAACTTAAAACTGAAGTTACCAAATAATAATTATTACATTGCCATATTTTAACAAAGACCTTCTCACAGAAAAGTTGGTAATATTGAACACAGCCCTTCATGAACTACACCAGGGCTATCCAGTTAATTTTTGCATCAGGACACTTGTCACCCCTCATGAGAAGCATATAGTACACACATTCTAGTCTATTCACAGTTTCTTAGCACTTTGTTAATCAAACCATTTCATATGTAAATTATAGTATATAATTTATAATTAACGTGAGTAAAAACCGTGGGAAAATAACTTTGTTGGTAATGCGTAGTAATAAATAGTTATTTTGCAAAATATTATTAAAGTGAGTGCGCACGAATGCGATGCGCTATCCCTTTGGTGTAATTTCCAGACTAGGTTATTCTTTGTTTGCACGAGGTGGAGGAATATCCTGGAAGTAGGACTTTAGCCGGGATTCAGGAAAGTTGGAGATAACCGTGAACTGACTATCAAAAAGACAACGCTCGTCCACACGCAGGGCATTTGTTTATGAAATGCCTGTAACATGCTGAGGTACTCTCGACGACAGTAAGGTCCTACGATCTGTCCATGATATATCATCCGTGCAATCCGTCCGAACGTCAACTCTGACCCGGTGCCGGTCTACCCCAGGATAGGACACAACTCCCTTACGGAACGAATCATGTATCCCCACCCCATACGGTGCCACGTTCTACTGATGTGGGACATGCCCGTGGTGTCGGTCAGCTTTGTTGATCGTTTGATCTGACATCTGGCGTTGTAATCACTGCAATAAATTCTCATGACCTCTCATCACGCGCAGTTTCCATCGCTGCTTCTCGTTACTTTTTTTTTTTTTCCCCGTGAATTTATCGTGACAAGCACTGTAAGTGTCGGTTTATTTCAAGGATATTTACCTCGACAACAACACAAACAAGAATTTACCGGTATAACTAATGAGCCTGCTTTCCTTTACATGGAAACAAATCGTTTTGATAATATCTTAAAGCGTAGATGGTAGGTGAGCCTTGACTTACTGTTTACAGAGATAGCATTAGGGACGGGAACAGAAATATAAGTAATATTAGTTATAATTGTAAATACACAATTTCCTTGCCCGGTACTAGAACCCAGGACCCCTAGTACCGTAAGCTGGCATGCAACTAGCTGCATTACATAGGCAGGATTAGGAGCATCAACATCGGTTGTAATGAGTCTAATATTTTGGTAGACATGGTTTACTACCCTGAAATATTTTCGAAGAAGTCATTTTGAAAATCGAGTATGTTGGTCACTTTGATTATGTAAGTTTAAGTACTTCCTCCGGGGTAGTAAAACTTGGTGTAAATCAGTTGATTGGTCCCCAAGATATCATATGAAAGCCCCATTTTCTCATGTATTGATATATTTACAAATGGCGGACAAAACAGTTATGTATTAGCACAGTCGATGTTGTGATAGCTACTGACAGCATGTAGAGTTATGTTATTTGACATATATGGCATACTAACCTAATATGTTAAAGAGGCTGTTATGTTGAAAATTGTGACAACCCCCTTAAGTCATACAATTTTAGATGAACTATGAAAGTATAACTTGTATCTTGAATATGATGGGGTTGGTCGATTGTTTCCCGACATATGACATAAAAACCTTATTTTTTCAAGTGGCGCTGTCTTAAAAATGGCGTAGAAAAGAGACTCTATATAAGCGCATTTGATGGTTTGTAATAAATACTGTTTGCATGCCAAATTAAGTTGAAATTTGTTGCATATTTTCGTACATATAGCGTACTAAGCTAAAATGTTTAGATGGCTGCCATTTTATAAAATAAATATCTGACCCACTTAAAACATATCAGATAATATGGCCTACTGCAGTACTATTTGGTTATAAATTATGTTACTAATCTGTTTATTGTTTCCCGAGATATGGCAAAAAAAAAACTTTATTGTTTCATGTGGCGCTATTTTACAAAATTGCAGACAAAAGATACCCAATGTAAGTATATCTGATTTTGTAATATAAATTGTTTGTATATAAAGTTAAGTTGAAATTGATTGCACGATTTATACATATATACAATTCAAAGCTAAAAAGTTATATAAAACCACCATTTTTTAAATAAAATTGTTTGACTTTTTTAAAACACCCATTTTCATGGCCTGCCAGTACTACTTGTTTACCAAATTTGGTAGGAGTTGACTGATTGTTTCCAGAGGTATGATATAAAAATTTAATTTTTAATGTAACGCTATTTTACAAAATTTTCGGCAAAATAACCTCTTTGTAGACTTATTTTTGTTTGAAAGAGATAAAGTATACCATGTTAAGTTTAAATGTATTACATAGTTTCATAGATAATGTAGAGCGTTCTAACATAAATGTTTATATGGCCACCAATTCAAAAATAAGTGTTTGACCCACTTAAAACATGTCAGTTTACATAAACTACCGTAATACTACTTGTTTAGCAAATTTTAAAATAATCGGTTGATTGTTTCCCGAAATAAGACAATATACATTTTTTCGTGTGGTACTATCTTACAAAATGGCGGATAAAAGATGCACTGTGTGGATACATTCGATTGTAATACTAGGTATTGCCAGAAATGTAAAGTAAGTTTGAAGTGATTGTATGGTTTCTTAGTTGTACCATACTAAGATAAAATATTTATATAACCACCATTTTGAAAATAAGTGTCTGACTTACTTAGAATATGTCATTTTATATTGCCGCCAGTAGTACTTCATGTTTGTCAAATTTGGTAGTATTCAGTTGATTAGTTTCCGCGACATGATATAAAACTTTATTATTTTATATGGCACTATTTTACAAAGTTGCGGACCAATAAATGCTTTTTATCGACATATTTTGTGTTTGTAGTAGACACAACATACCAAGTTTGGTCGAAATTTGTCAAACATTGTGGTAGGTAGATAATAGCAAATTAATAGAAAATACTAATCACCACCATTTTGAGAATGAGTGCTTGTATATACAAAAAGCATATGTCTACATTGCCTACTATACTGTTATTTACAGCTTGAATTTAGTAGTAATCGATTGAGTATTTTCCAAGTTATGATGTAAAATGTTTATTTTTTTCCATCAAGTTATATCTTTCAAAATGGCGGACCAATCAGAATATTTGTTTATAAATTTTGTTTTCACATTATGCGCTCTGAACATACCAAATTTGGCTTAAATCGCTTAAATAGTTGCTGAGATACGACATAGCACCCTAAATTTTAAAATGTCCACTATTTTGTCAATAAGCATATGGCATGGTTGAAAACTAGAAAAAATAAATTTACTGTGAGTAGTTACAAAAAGGTGGTTCGCGTGGATCTGGCATCCTAGCGGGGACGAGGGGACCAGCTGGTGGCCATCTCGGATGACATCATGCCGAAACCTCTTGCTCTGTAATTCCACATCAGCAATGGCCATCTTGGATTTTCCTTTTTTCCCTTGGAATTTCCTTTTTTCCCTCCTGCTCGATCATTCCTTCCAGTCTCTTCATGCCCTTCCACTCAGATTTTTTTCTCGTGCTCTGGCCTCTCTCTCTCTCTCTCTCGCTCCCACAACCATTCTCTCTCGTCCGTTCTATCCCTCGGTTTTCTCATATTCCCGCCCAGTCTCCTCTATTTTCTCTCTCTTTCTTTTCATGTCCTCCGTCTTTAATTGCCATGCCTGCTGCCAGTCATCTGCTGTTAGCAGTCATCTTTACTTCACGTGCCCCCCACCAGAGTGTGTGAAGTTCTACTGTTTGCAGCTAGGAGCGCTGGTATCGATGCGGCCATGTTGTGTGTTTGTAATCGCATCGCCTGCAGGGGCGCGCTGGCATCAAAGGGAGGGGGGGGTGTGGTGAAGTTCAAACAGTGGCTGCCAGGAGTGCTGGAAACAATTTTTTTTAGTTGGTAGGAGTTTCTGAAATCAAAAAATGCCAGAGACATGTGGGATCGTTCCAGCACCCCTTGCATCGGCAGTCGCGCATCTTGCCCACAAGACCACTGCGACATCTAGGAAAGGATAATTAACTTCGAATATGTATATAGTTATTACCATCATTCGGACAGGCGCCGACTTTATAAACAAAAATCGCCATTGCATGGTTAGGAGAAGAATTAAGTAAATTCTCGCATGGGCCTAGGCACTCTCCAGATAATAAACTTGTCTCATGAAAAAAAAAAAAAAAAAAAAGAGTTGATTTTTAATGACGAATTAACATAGGAAAAAACTGCAGGATCCATGCGCGTCTGCACGCACACACTTTTTATACGTGTAAAAGGTATATATAAAAATTAATATCTTGAGAAAAATACCATAATTCTAACATTCAGAAAATAATTATACACACAAAAATTTTCGGCAGGTCGCATCTCTATATAAAAGTTATATGCATCCACACAGAGGCAATTATGCAGCAATGTACATGTGTGTCTCGATCATGCGCGAGTGCGCGCACTTCTGTATCTCCAACTTGTCCGTGCATTTGAGCGCACACGCACTGCTGTACCTTCAAATTGTCTGCGCGGTACATATCGAAGCCGTCACGTGCGCGGGAAACAGTTCTTTCTTATTGTTCTGTAACGACTAGCAGTAGGATAGAAATACTAGTCACACTTACACGACGTTGTCAGCAGCAGCATGGTCGCTCTCTCACCACTCTCGCGAGGATGATGATGCAGTTCGTAGCATCGCCCTCGCACTTTACCGTCCGCATGGCATAACCACGCGGATGGCTCTCGGGCTTAGGACCGGGGAAGTACACTACGCCAGGAAAAAGAACACCACCGGGAATGCATATGCATATAAAAAAACACCAGTGGCGTCGCAAGCATAGTGTACAGGCGGCTTACAAAGCTGCGAACGGAAAAAAGACCCACCTAAAAAAAACTTAAGTGGACAAAGGAACCCACAGAAAGATGACAGCCACATAGGAAGAGTACAGTAGAGGTAGAGGAAGAGAGAAGGGGGGCACAGCACTGAAATAAAGAGTAAATGCAAGTACGATTCGACTACCAGTGCTAGTGTGATATGGATACAATTTCACATTCACAACCCCCGCTAGGATAAGTGTTGATTCCCCTAGGAAATGGCCATAAAACCCCAGGTCAGAGACACAACATAGACGCCAAATCCCATGCACAGGTACGTGAATGAGTGATTGTGGAATGTGAAACAGTACACACATCACGACATATCGCTAACCCGCCTGACAAGATAAGTATAACTCTTGCACTGGCTACAGTGTGCCACCATTCAACAGCATCAAATTCCATCAACAGCAACACTCCATGCAAGATGATTATGGCTCTTTCATGTGCTACAGAATACTGCTGGAAAAAACACATAATTGGAACAATACACAAGTACGCACATGAGTGATAGTAGAAAAAGTGCACACAGCAGGACATATCGGTAACACTCCTGACAAGATAAGGATACCTCTTGCACGGGCTACAGTGTGCCACCATCCATCAACAACAACAGCATACCTGGCAAGATGAATATGGCTCTTGCATTACCTATAGTATGCTGTTGAAAAAACACATAAATAGAACAAATCATGACACACATATCATTCATTATGGGAAGGAGGAATGGAAGCGCTTCACCTTTGACAACGACATATTTGTCGTTTGTGGCCCATCCACGAAAGAGCCAGTTTGTTGGTACATTGTGTATACACTTCGTGATTGTGAGACGTAAGGCTGTTAACCTGTACTCTCATTACTTGCTGGTTCAAAAATATGTGTTTATAATCGTCTAAGGTGATGGTATTTTGCACGACACTTATGTATTCCTTTGGTTCACTTCACTATTATATACTTGCATATATATATATCCATATAACTTCACCCTCAATCCATAAATTCCACAAATTTGCACTCACCCTTGAATTTGCCAATCACCCTTGCGTTGGCGAGCAAGTAGCAGGGATGAGAGGGAGGCTAGACACCAGTGTATAATTCGGCCATAAGTTCCGGGTCTGAGACGAGGTCCCTGTATAAATCTGGACTGCAGATTACCAACACAAAGGAGTCGGTGTCCATATACACTGAAGAGCCAAAAAAAACTGGTATAGGCGTGCTTATGCAAATAACAGAGGTAATGAACCAATCAGAGTAACGCGGTGCGGTCGGCAGCTAGATAGCTTACTGCTGCTACAATGGCAGGTCATCAAGATTTAAGTGAGTTTGAACTGGTGTTATAGTCAGCGCACGAGAGATGGGACATAGCATCTCCGAGGTAGCGATATCATTTGGATGTTCGCGTACGACCATTTCACGAGTGTACAGTGAATATCGGGAATCCGGTAAAACATCACATCTTTGACATCGCTACGGCCGGAAAAAGATCGTGAAAGAACGGGACAAATGACGACTGACGAGAATCATTAAACGTGACAGACGTGCAACCCTTTCTCAAATTGGCGCAGATTGGATTTATGGACTGCCCTGCAGGATTCATGGTGTGAATTGCCTCCTGCATACCTTCTGACATTAGTCTAGTCCATGCCACGTCGTCTTGCAGCACTTCTGTGTGCTCGGGGGCCCTACACGATATTAAGCAGGTTTGCCAGTTTTTTTGGCTCTTCAGTGTATATG
Source organism: Clitarchus hookeri (assembly GCA_002778355.1). Taxonomy (NCBI): domain Eukaryota; kingdom Metazoa; phylum Arthropoda; class Insecta; order Phasmatodea; family Phasmatidae; genus Clitarchus; species Clitarchus hookeri. Next base: position 1,031,250 of record NQII01000011.1, read on the forward strand.
AGGCCCACATTACTGCCATACCATGTCTACATGACATTGCAGTGGAAGCAATACATGACAGTCTTTGACAGGTAAAGTATGGTGAAGCCAGCGTAGATGGGCTTACCAGATATCATATTTTTATGATCTAATTTAACCAGCGATATAGATTCGTTGTACACAGTTCTACATTTGAAAGCTGATTTTGCAATCAGTTTCTTCACACGCAGTTTGGTGAATACAAGTTCCGTGAGCTGGAATGTATGTTTATTATCCATGAGATTACTTTATATAGCATTGTTCGTCAGCTTGTAAAATACCTTCTCGAAGGCATTTGTGGCTGCCTTGCATTTCTAAGTATGCAGGTCATTATAAGGTTTCAACCCCGCCTTCTGGTTGAACTGCAGTACTCGGTGTATTGCCTTCAGCTGTAACCTATTACTCAATGCCTGCTTGAGGTTAACATATAGCACAATATAATTATTCTTCCGCTCTAGGGTAGTCATAAGTTTGGATTGTTTGTACCCAGGGGGCACTCGTTCAGCGACAGGAACAGAAGACGTTTATGGTTGTCGTGGAGTGCAGTAGGGTACTCTACATCTACCTCCAGTATGTAGCCCATGTGTCCATCCAGCATAGATATAGCATCAATATCCATACCAACCCATTTGAAATTGCTGTATGGAAGCGGTAGGGACATTGCCCATCCATATAAATTATTGGCATCCACACACTGGAGTAAGGAGATGGTCTGCTGGCATCGTACATGGCACATACATCCTTATTATTCACCACTGCATGATGCCTGATGCTACCCCACCCAGATACCAGCCTCGATAAACAGGTGGACATCGCAGTCGACAATGAGATCTTGTCTTCCACAACATTGTGTCGATGAAGAATCTGGGGGCACTCACGTAGTGGACACAATCCAGCCCATACATCGTCAAACATAACCCCCGGAAGTTCTCGAACATGTCACACAGCAGCAGCACATCAGTCTTCAGGTACAGCTCTGAGTAGGCCTGCAGTGTTCGACAGCCAAACACCACCCAGACCGTATGGTGGCAATCCTCTTCGGTGATGTCGCATCTGGTGATGGAGTTGTGAAAAGCTGCTATGGACGGCAGCTGTGGCTCGGCAAGCTTCCCCCATGAGTCGACATAGTTGTAGGGGAACACTCCTTTCCCAGTTACCAACTCGATCTGACTGGGGTTGAAGAATGCCACAGTGGTGTTAAACTCGGACGGTGGCAGGTTCTGTGGAAGAGTTGCGAGACTGGCAGACATGAATCTAAACATATCCATAAATTGAATTGTGAATTTGTTGCCCAAACTTTTGCTGAAGGTAATAAATTTTTCCTCTGTGTGCAGGATAATAAATATATCATGGGTACCATAGCCCACCTGAATAATAATTAAATTAGCATCGTACATCAAGTTGTGGAAGAGGATTGGCAGTCTCTTGGGGCGGCAGCAGAGCTTTTTGCAATTATTACATGCCACCCCGATAAAGTTTCCGGTAAAATAGTAGTGGTCATGAACCTTGCGGTTAGTGCTGGTGAAGGGACTGGAACAGTGCCAGCAGGTGGTGGCCAAAGCATAGCTGGTCCATCCACCATAAATCAGCGCTCGCATAGACTCGGACTGGCTATATATGTCCTTTACAAGATTTCCAGTCTTCATTATTTCCTCCACGAATTTCTACATTGCATCTTCCCTGGTGTACATTAGCACATCCATAGGCAGGCTCTAGATCTTAGAGGCCAGTATTATAGTGTTATCTGCCTTGATATAGATATCATAACTGATGGGCTCGTGCTTCTAATACCTATAGGTGTAGGAAGCTTCCAGGTTTGGCTGACATTAGTGTACCGGGACTAACATAGCTTCATGGTCAGCATACACTACTATAGGTACCTTTTCACCATTATGATAATTACCAAACTTCTGCACAGGAGGCTCGCCCTCCTTCTGTGGTGGAAGCATGTCGACACAGACTGATGCATGTTCGTTACAGTAACTCCTGTGCTTAGCTAGCACATGTTTGCCCATGAGGCCCATGATGCGAGGTATATCATGATATCATTTCAGACCTCTTGCAAATATGAACATGCCATACATGGGCATTCTCCTGTGAATATTCGAGTCGGGAGAGATCAGCTATGTAGCAATAATGAGAGTTCCTATCTGCAGTTATCATTAGTAGCAGGTCGAAGTATTGGGCCAGTTCTTCCTTCGATACCCATATTGGGACCACTTTATTATCATAATCGAGGGCATAAATGTTCATACTGACCACTGGATTTATCCTCTTTACAGTGGCATTTGGCAAAGAGGGGTGGGGAACTCTAGCCCACTAAATAGAACAGTGTCTCCAGGTCATAGTACAGCTGCTTGACATGTTCAGGATCTCGTCCTTCTACATATCATGTCAGGGTCGCCTATTTTAAACACTGCTGGTCCTGGTTCTGTGGGTTCATAATTGCCTTCCTAGCTTCAATGAGTGCAGGCAGGGCGATGTAGGAGGATGCTCTCAGTGGGTCAACCTTGTTGACTCGCAGCTGAAGCCATTTCACGAAGGTGACGGTCCAAAAACTTCCCTTCCCCATGTACTTGTCCTCCTCTTGGCATATTTTGATAATTCTGGCTGACACAACATCTTAAATGTCGCTTGCATTGTATATGGGCATGTTTTTGTCTTGAAGACACACTGGTCCATCTTCTTCTCATGCAGCTCTGGTTTGCCATACACACATTCGAGGAAGATATTAAATTTAATCCCTCCCTGGTCCTCGATATTCTTATCCAGCTGGCCGATGATATTCTCCTTCACATGCTTTAAATAGTCGCAAATATACATGGCCTGGCTCGAGGTATTCTCGGCGATGTGTGTTTTCATTGTGCTACAAAACATGGGTCGAAGCATCCTGTCTGATCTGTCCTGTGAATTTTACGAGATGGTTGGTGAGTTGGCCAGTGAGGGCAAATGTCTTCCCACACCTATCACACATTTTTTTTTTGTACAGACCAGAATGGGTTAAGTTGACAGTTATGCTCATGGTGCAAGCCATTCGTCCGATCGGAAAATGCATGATCACAGAAACCGCACTCCAGTGCAGATGGCTGAATCGTAGGTGCATTAGACAATGGAGGTGGTTGTGATGGGGAAGACGAAGAATAAATGGACGATGACTGCGAATCTGATGCGAAAGAAGGGAAAGATGGAAAAGAAGAATGTCCTGAATCCATCTTGACTGTAGAGGAAATGGATAAAGCCCAACTACGACGAAGGACATCTCGAATGACCGGTCTGGCAGAACATGCTAAGAACTGCTCGATGCCGGACGACCAGGAGGGAACCTATGGGAAAAATGCATACTCCTAAGCTAATATGAAAACACAATGTTTCTGTGCCTCACAACTAACCTAATGCACCTATGAGATGTATAGATCGCATACCCCAACACAGTATAGGGAATGTGCAAATACAAAAACTTCACTCGGGGTACTCCCACACTCTCTCCCTGCATTCCGTTGCATTCCATCACAGTACAATCTCTACCTCGCACTGCAGGGGGCCACATGTAGCTGCCAGGCATGCACAGTCAGTTCCAGCTGCAAACACATGGGTCAGCACACACAAAAGCTAGCTGTATCGATCGATTTCCCTCCCATGCACAAGGGGTGTAAATAAATCACCTAACATTCATATTACATGAACTGTAGTGTGCTACATGAACGGTAGGCTATATGTGAGAAACTACACAGGTTTCACATGGTGTGCTCCCAAGTCCTTGTATTCTGTCTCAGACACCATATAATTGCAGCACACTAGCGTACAGTCAGTGTGTGTGTGACAGTGCATATACACAGTCTGGGAGAATGTCTGTTTTCTTTTTGTCACAGGTGAAACAACTAACTTTGGTCACCACCACCACCGCCTCTCGTACATTTCCCCTAATGTGAATAATGTAAGTAGCAGTCTGGTACAGTACCGTATGTGTGTGCTACACATGCTGTGCTGTGTCACTAAAACAACATTTATTAAATTACTGTAAATGGGCATGAATCTAGTGCAGGCCTGCGAGTGAGCATTATGTCCTGAAGGGACAGTGCATTTTTTTTCTTTTTGTAGGCACTCACCTCCACGGCCCTGCCTGCGAAGGGGCGTGACCAAACAGGATGTCATCCCCACTCTGTGAAAGGGCCCAGGAAAGAACCGCTGCCAGCAGGATTCATTGACACCATTCGTCCTCTTCTCCAAAACAGACCAACGAATGGCACACCCGCTCACGAGTAGAAGGCAAGTTCGTGGACCCCTCCTCTATGCATGCTTGCTCGCTCATTGACTGCAGGGACCTCCCTCCTGTATGACGATGGTCGCAACCAGCGTGTACATGCAGGTAATGAGTAGCATACAGACACACACATGTGCTAATGTAGCTATCAAACCATTGACGATTACACTCATGAGCAAACAAAATTAAGTTAATGTGTTACGTCCACTGGGAAACTAGCACCGAAATGCAAATGACGATACACTTACCACAAGCATTGGAGTGCGAAGTACAGGTAACGAAGACGTGCCTCAGTAAAGACAGTGTGTGGCAGGAAACGAACAGGACACACCCGAACGAGAAACGAGCTGGCTGATCACAAGTAAATGTGGATGGACTACAGGTCAGTGGTCGTTTAATATATATTGTACTCTCTCACGAGATGGAGGGAGAGAGCGCTCAACCACCTTACACTTGTGCAGGGAGGCAGCGATCGTGCACATTGAAATAATGCTTAAGGAGCCTGTATGACTCTTCTCTCTCACCCTACAGACCCAGTGGTTGCAGCCTCCAGCATACATGACTTATGTATATGTTACCAATCATGATACTAGTATTTCGTGTATATACACCATCTCTTTCTTCTACAGAGATTAATGTTACCTTTTCTATACTGGCAACTTTTAAGGAAAACAAGCAGCTGTATGTGTAATATGTTACCTTCATCATAAAGGTAATTACTTTTTGTGTGTGTATATGCCTATATTTGTGCTACCACTATAATTACAATGGTGAGTAACAAATAAAGAACATATTGTATATGGTTACAAATATATGCATTTATTTTTTCCACTGCGATCTACATAGCTCTCTTCACGTACACAGACAAACACAAATCGTGGCAAGACAGAAGACCAAATATTAATTTGTAATAAATACAAATCTGATGTACCAACATATGACTCTCGCCTCGCCCTCATATACATACATTTCTTTAAAAATACTTTTAAATTAAAACGAATTGAAAAACTTGTGCGTTGACAAACATAATTGTATATACAGAGTTACATACACACATGAACTCTACTTGCATAAATAGCTACATACAGAACACTTGTTAGACTAGCCTTTCTCTCTTTCTCTCTCTCTCCCACTCCCACTACATACCTGAATAAAGATATGTATATACAAACATGTGCCCGACTTAAATAAATAGTAACATACAGAATACTTGTTAGACCAAGCGCTTTCTCCTACTCCCCACTACATTTCTACCAGTACATACATGATGGCATTGGAAATATATGCGTTTAAACACATACTCGACTTATGACATACGGAACACTTGTTAGGCCAGCATCTCTCTCTCTCTCTCACACACACACACACGCAACACACACACACACACACACTCACACACTACATATCTGCAATTACGGGTCTCATGACATTTGAAATACATTAAACATACNGCAACACACACACACACACACTCACACACTACATATCTGCAATTACGGGTCTCATGACATTTGAAATACATTAAACATACAATAAATTGTGTGTGTGTGTTTAAATGTATACTTAAAAAAAACAGCCTCTCTCACTATATATCTACTTATATTAAAATGTAATCATACACTTTCTATTTATTTTAAAACCTAATGGAGCATGTGTGTGATTACACATCTACTTGAAATATAAGAGGGTGTCGCTCAGGCAGTTCATAAGTCGGTGCAGGTACACTTTAACCTCGGAGGCAGGCATTGCAACAAGGCCTGAAATAGCTGCTGCTGCTGCTGCCGCTGCTGGCAGGTTAGGTAATGCAGGTTGAAGCAGACCACTTGTAGGGCATATGGTATGCATGTCGTTGTCGACACCGAGGGGCACAGCTATTGCCCCCACCGCAGCAGTGCTGGAAGTCTCGTCGTCGTTGCGACATCTGTGGGCGACTCTGGGACGTCTCCACTGCACCGACAACAACTCAACCGACTTGGCGACATCCGGCACCATCGTCTTCGCGGCCCTCTAAAGTGCTGGTGTTGATGATAATGACAACATGGACGTGGAGACGACGGTCGGCAGCTATGTAGCCCCGTCGTCGATTTCGTGGGCAGGGGCTGATTCTGCTACTGCTGGCTGTGGGACTGTGTCCTGGGCTGGGGCTGGGTCCGCTGCAGCTGCCACATAGTCTGGCATGTATAATGCCACTGCATCATGCAGACATAGTGCGGTAAGGGCTTCATCTTTCGTGCAGGGTAGTGGTGTGTCATGTAGAACATGGCACTCTTGCCGTACATCGTACATCCGATAAATTGTTGACTGGGCTCGTAAAATGCAGGCTCGTGTGCCGATAGACAGTGCATGATGCTATCGCAGTCCTGTATGTATGTCCGCTGCATGTCGCTGGTCTTGTTCATAGATATCACGGTGCTTGACCCGGGGTCATGTTGGTATAATACATATGTTCTGGGTGGAATGTTGCCATCTCTTTGCCAGACTGCTACTGATGCCAACGAGCTGGATACGAGGGTCTTATATGGTTTACCAATGTGTGTATGTGGAGGTGTGATGTCACTGCTATGTAAAAACCTCGGCCAATAGTCCCAGAACGTGTGCAACAAGGGAACAGGTATGCCCCATACACCGACACTGGCTGCGACATGTTAGTTCTCCTTGGATGGTTGCACTGTCTGTGGCCATACTCGAAGCTTCAACATCCATAATGTATTGGCCACACGCACACCGCTGAGTTAACTAATATATTTACTTATGTACACAGCAGACCACATCAGTGCAGAGTAGGATCCATATGCTTCCACAGTATTCCAGTATAGTGGTATGTATGTGCCTCGTACATTCTTTAATCCACCGGCAGGTTGCATCATTGTCTATGTCATGCAGGACAAAGTTCACTTTCTTGTTCTATTGATGCAGTTCGGTAATATCTTTAAATTCTGCGTTCACTGCGAGAATGTTTCCACTTGCAGGTATCTGACTAATTGGGCATAGATTAGCAACAGCACACCTGTCGTACTTGTAGCATGGTAGAATCTGGCTGTGGAAATTATTCCACGTGTCATGATATCCCCACATATGAGTTTTGCTGTCACATACCTGTACTTTCTCGTGTTCAAACTCTGGTTTAAATACCACTCGTCTACATCCGACAAAGTACCGATCGTACATGTTCACATTTTCCAGCTGGAACTATACACAGACAAGTTTGTCGAATGTATTGTTCGTGGTGGTGGTTGTCTATTAAAGGCTGTGCTGCTGCTGACTGCTGGCGATATTCAATGCTCGTTGCTTCTTATATATCTGTGACGACGTGCTCACATTACTGTAACCAAGTAAACTTCGCATGTTAGCGGAGAACATATTGTCTTCCATGTAAATGCTCCACGCTACAGGATGGTCGTGTGATGTTAGCCCGTACAGGTCTCAGTTCAATGGGTAATTACATTGTTTTTGGGATTGTACAGCTCATATGCAATTGACTGTGTAAACCACAAAGGATGTATATGCTCTTTGTTTGCACAAGCCAGCATATCGATGATCGTGCAAGGCAGCTTCGTGTCCGATCACAGGTAATACACGGGACATGCAACAATACTGCATGGTATCGAGTGTAAGACGAGACATCCCTCTTCGCTCTCTTTGTCACACGCCCAGTGCTCGAGACCATTGCAGCTTTCCACTTGCTCAGGCAGTCCAGGATGTTTGAAGTGAACACGTCGGTACCCAGTTGTAACATCACCGTACTTGGCTACGTTCAACGGATTGAATGTGGTGTACATGTTTGACGTGTACATGTGTGCGAACAGCTAGAGTTCTACTGAGGTAAGTTGCTGTTTCTTCCTACGCGCACACACATTAAGAGAATTCCAGCACATGCATATTCTTGCAGTTACCGATAGGCTTCATGCCACCATATGCTATGTGCACTGTAGTCTTGTTAAGCAGTTTCATGTCTGTCTTCAAGATCAGTTGAATGTAACATGTAGGCAAACATATCCGGAACTCTGCATTTAACATGCATGGCATGCACTTTCTGTAGGATATATCCACCGGCTGGAAATCGGATGCTTTTTACTGCTTCCGAACCACCAAGTCTGAACAATAACCTATACTGCTCAATACCGTTCAGTTTCGCTATAAGCTCGTCCATGATGGTAGCTAGTACTCATGTGTGAGAAAGCGAGGGAGAGCAAGCTATATGCACAGGCACAGCAGTCACAAATAGTTTACCCTCCCTGCCGGATCAGTATTTATATATTGTCTGCTGTTATAAGAAATAAAACATGCAATTAGTATTCCCACCACCACCGCAGTGATATGTACCATCATCGTCGAACTCCATAGTCCACATCCTTAGCAGCAGTACATTCAAGCACGGACATGACGACTTAGCCCTCACGCGTCACAGTCTTGTGCAGTTTTTGTGTACTGAGCTTTCAAGGTTTTTAATGATGGGCAGCTGTACTTTGACTGCAGATCGCATAGTGGTACGTTCGCACAACAATAAATGCTTAACCATCTCTTCTGCTCCGGACTGGCCACAAAGACCATACTGTCCACGTTCCTCGGTACACATACCAGTGAGTATGTCTCGTATTTTATCGTATTCTTCATCGCCCTCATCCCAATTGAGACCGTGATAGTGTTTCTCCAGCCACATATTCGTTACCTTACTTTTCCTGTCGAGCATCCTCCATGGTAACATAGGTAGAAATGTACATGTCGCTATGCTACCATCTACATACACTATGCATATGTGCTTGATAATGAACCCACACAGTGATATGCAGCCTTGAACTTCGCGAACATTACTGTGGTCTGATGATGACTGGACTATATGCGCTCATTACGTTAGTATTTTAACTACTGTGTCACGAACATTGTACGTAACCAGTCTATCGTGAATTATTAAGGCATATGCCTGAGTATTGGCCAGAAAATACTCTGCAGTGGCCATTTCAATCCTGTAGTCGACAATGCCATACTTAAGCCTATCATCCTGTTTGCTAACATAAAAAACTAGCAGAGGGCAGTGTTCATGAATTCGCCAGGTTCTAGCTTCGGTGACTGTGATTGCCCATAGCACGATCTCTGAAAGTCGGCATACATTTGATATGGGACCATATATATGTATATATATATACCGTTCGTGAAATCTATGTTTAAATCTCCATTTGGGTATCTCTGAGAGTTGGGGAATAAATTAGCATTCTTTATGTTCGCATGATTGAATTTCGAGCAGTCAGCACCGAGGACATTTTGTTTGCATCTGAAATGCGACTAATGTGTGGCGAGGTTTCTCGCTTATGAAACATGTTTTGACATTCAAAGTTACGCTCACGGAGCACGGTACACTCGGGTACGTTTCCAAACTCCATGTATGAAATGCAATATCGACATTCTTGCCTTTCTCTGCAAATTTCAAAAATTGCATTTGCTCCTGGCATTTTTACCTGGACATGTGGAAGTAGCCATTCAATGGATGGTATCGTTAGTGATGTGGCTTCGGGTGCGGCAGCAGTATCAAGAACAGTATTTGTTTGCGTGTTGGCTAAGAGAACAACTAGCTCCCTCTTGCAATTTATAATCACATGCCTATAGTTATCGGCGAACCCTATCAGCATAACTAGCAGAATACAAACTTTAAATTTTCCGCCACAATAGACGGGAACCTTAAAGTCCTCTTGGATCCCCCAGCATGCCATTTTAGCTGCAGGACGTTGGCTGTGCATCAATAAAAGATAATTCTTTATGGTGTCTGTAATTCCAACATCTCTCGTTGCATCCACTTCACATCCATTCAGCTCGTTCACGATTCTACTTATCATGTGAAGTATGCCGTTTCTGATGATGCTCGTTGTCAAAGGTACAGTGTCGCCAGCCTTTTTAATTGTCCCACGGAACATCAAATATGAATTACACGGCATTTTTCCGTTTACTCGCAATGTCCCAGTTTCAGAATTCGATGGTATAGCGACGAGGAATGATATCCACTTAAATGTTTGCGAGGTGAAATGCATACATATGTAGACGATCCAGCGACAGTAGGGCGACTCTCCTGCTGCTATGAAACATAATAAAGCGCTGACGTTATAAAACACCATGCATTCGGGAGGACCCAGGTTCAATTCTCGGCTCAGACATCCCGATTACAGTTTTTTCCATAGTTTCCCGATATCACTCCAGGGATATGCTTGGATGGTTCCGTAATGTAGGCCATTTTCGATTCCTTCCTCTGATTCTGATTGTGTGTACTGACGGTTCCATCTTTAATTACCCCACTGTCGAGGAAACATTAAGCCCTACCTGATGCTGCAATGAATACACAGAACCAGACATCATTCATTCTGGCAGACTTCCATCAAACTTCGAAACGATTAAATTTCCTCCTCGGGTACATTCTCCTAAATTTTGAATAGCTTTACAGCCGATCACTCACGCTACACACACACATATACATACACACACAACCCATAACCATCAATTCAGATGGACATTAAATTTAATCGACTTAACTTTGCTTTACACTCGATAGATCAGGCTGACTCCCTCCACATCAATTCGTTACAGGCCCATCCTCGCCTCGTTTCACCCTTATTGTCGCTAAAGATCACACCTGCTAGGTTCTGCCACTCTGTCTCTCTCTCTCTCTATCTATCTATCTCTCTCTCTCTCATAACAAAGCTGTAAAACACTAAATTTCTTTTTTTTAGTGAGAATACTTTATTTTTAATTTTAAAACGCCAGTTATTTTGCCGGGCATAACATCGATGCAACTACATACTTTAAAAAATATATTTCTTAATGGTCAGAACTCAGCAACTCTTCAAACCGAAACGAAATCTCATATACGCTGAAGAAACTTAGGAAAAATCTCTCAGATGTTACTCACTATAAGCTATTTTATTTATGGAATATTCTCACAGCACATTGCGGCGTCGCTTCGATTGTGATTAGCAGCAGTATTGACGGGGACCGCGTCATGAAAAAATAGCCTCCAATATATCGACTCGGGAAATAATCGTTGAAATACTACTGCCGTCGATACTGAGCACGATGGAAAATATCTCTTTGAATATTTACGAAAAAAATCGAATATAAAGACCTTACTGCTGGGTATATCAGAGATCACTATCAGATAATGAATATATGATTGGAAATATCCATCAAATATGTTATGAACCATTAAGATTACTTTCAGACACATCCCTAATTTGTTTATAATGCCTTAGCCTCCTTGTACCCTAGTGTGAAAACGATCCCATGCTTATGCAAGTAAAAGTTCTCACCATCGTACCTCAGTCCCTCGCCTGAGGTAGAGCAATTCTTTATTCTATTTAAATGGCAGCAGCAATAAATGCAAGCCGTCTTCCCGATGCATAAATATTTGCAAACTGTTCTGTGAGCACTGCGATAATAACCATCCCAGAGAACCACGAAACGTGGCGGTGAAAATCAGGCAACCTTTCTATAATGATTATTTCGCACCGACACAGGACCGGACACCATCATCACACCAGAACTCCACACCATCCTCTCGACAGCAGTTGCACAGCTACCAGAGCGCATGTCTCCCAACAAGGCGAGCTAGGTTCGATTAACGGCGGGGGTAGCATACGGATTTTCGCACATGTGGGAAACGTGATTGTTGACGTTGGCAACAGGATCACCCGTGGTGGATGTTGGTGATTTCCGGCAGATTTTCTCGGGACACTTGACCTTCTTCATTTACCTAAACGTCGTTACAAATTTTAGCTTGCAAGCACCGTTTAAAATCTCTTTCTCAACTCAAAACACATTATGTCCTCTGAAAAAAATGTACTGGTGTGGGTGGGTACATTTTTTTCAGGGGACACCTCGTATTTTGAGTTGAGAGAGAGAGAGCTTAGGTCGGACTAAAGGGGTGGGGTGAGGAATAACAGAATAAATACTCAATTTCAATGGTAATTTAATAAACATGAAAACAAAAAATGATTTTGGTCGGTCTTAATTAAAGATCTTCAGACAAAAAAAGTATCGATTTAACAATTTATGCTTGTAGGTATACTGCTGATAGGAAAAACATATTCCTTTTAAAATAGGAATGAAAAATTACAGATTTTCCTATGACTATAAATATGAGTGCCAAAAGCTTACTTTGCGGCTAAATAGTCAGAATAAGCGGGCACCGGCAGCTCGCCTGGCAGTGAAATCAAGAAATTAATGCCACATATTTGTTGAAAATAGAATCTATCATTGACGATGCCGACAGCATCACCTATACTTTAAAAAAACATAATCAAATATGGTTGCTGCCCGGTGGCTAAATCGGCAGCTCGCCTGGTGATGAAATCGAGAATAAAAGTGCCACCTAGGTGTTGAAAATAGAATCCAATATGGAAAGTGCAGACAGCGCAACCTATAATTTAAAAACATAAACAAATATGCCTGCCACCTGGTAAATCGAGAACTCGCCTGGTAGGTAAATGAATACACTAGTACCACCTAGGCGATGGAAAAAAAAAAAAAAA
>NQII01000011.1:1048032-1141131 GCA_002778355.1 Clitarchus hookeri
CCAATCCCCACCCTTTCCCCGCACCCCAATAGAGCTTTATTTTACACTGGATAAATGAGAATATTCTTGAAACGAAGTACCTTTTTAACAACGCAGTTTTAATACACGCACCTAGTGCAGTAGCAGGAAATTAAAAAATATGCTGAGACATCATATCCACTATGTACTGACATATATACGTAGCTTAAAAGCTTAATGCTTACTGGTATTCTTGAAGTTAAAACGTAATGCTCAGCACCCGACCCAAGAAGTAGTCTTTGAGGACAAGAATAATTTTTTTAGTCTATAAATTATCATTTATCCGCCGTTCAAATGTGGCTCGAGAGAAGATGGACAAATTGTTTTTTTTTTTTTTTTTTTTTGGTCTGAAAACGATATCGTGAAAGGTGGCCGAGACATGTCTGAAATCATTTAACATGTAAAACTTGATGTTACGAGTTGTTGCTGCGAGGGTGCGGTGCGATTGTGAGGCGGGTGCGATAGTTATGGCGTGCGCGCCGTAGTTATGGTGTCGGGGTCGGCGGAAGAGTGCGGAGGAAGTGCGAGAGATGCGACTGGCGCGAGGTCAGATTCCAGAGCATAGGAAGAGCGGGTTGAGGAGGGGTTAAGGAGAAGGAAGGTGGGGAGGGGAGGGGGAACCAGAGTGGCAAGGAGACTTCCGGCGGCAGCGTGGGAAAGGAGCGGCTCTGCGCTACGCCCGTCCTGCCGCGAAGCGCGGATCGCTCGCGGCCAGCGGCGCCCCGGCCACGACAGTCCCTCGCCGGCAACTCTACAACATTCCCCTGGACCTTCGACCACGCCACGTCATGTATTTTCCGTCCTCGCACCTGCTTACGTCGCCACAAAAAATAATAACTGCACAAGTTCGTCAGATCCGGGAAAAAGTTAAGGAGCTCGGCCACCTGGCAGGGGCCGCGGCGGTGTGAGTGACTGAGTGAAGAGAACTGGGCGGCTCCTAACATCGGGATCTTGAGAGCAGATGAGAGTGAAGTGAGGTGAGTATGGAGCAGCGCCGGAATGAAAGGAGGGGGGAACGGGAGATCCCTGAGAAAACCCACCGACCAGCGGCATCGTCCGGCACGACTCCCACTTGCGAAAATCCGGGATTAACCCGGCTGGGGAATGAACCCCGATCGGTGGCTGAGCAGGCCCTGCCTGTTGTGTAGTGGTTAGACGACTTGCCTCCCACCTAGGCGAACCGAGTTCGATTCCCCGCGGGGGATTTTCGCGTGTGGGAATCGTGCCGTGCGAAGCCATTAGTCAGCGGGTTTTCTCAAGGGTCTCCCGTTTCTCCACTCCACCTACCTGGTGCTTGAACTGCGTTGCAGAGTATTTGAAATACCTGCGCCCAATCTGCTGATCTACGGGGAAAAAAATACACACTTCACACGAGGCCTGTTGAGTGCTCTCAAGACGTCGCGCACGTTACTAACACCATTTCAGAGCTCTCCAACGTAGCTAAAAACGTTTTTGTTTCTCAAAACACTGCATTTCAAAATATACGCGTCAGATACACGCGAAACTACTCAAGGACCCTGCACTGAACCTCGCCACAGACTTTCCACCAGTAAAATACAGGANCGTCAGATACACGCGAAACTACTCAAGGACCCTGCACTGAACCTCGCCACAGACTTTCCACCAGTAAAATACAGGATCCCCACTTCAAATCCCTAGGTAAACGCAGCATGGCGAGAACAATGCACGCCAGTTCAGAGCCTTGCGAGAAGAGACGATAGTCCACTTAGCGTTAACAACAGTGTAGCCCTTAAGGTAGGTTTACGGTTAAATACTGAAGAATTAAGACTTGTACTTATGACTCCTTAAGAACACGGAAAATAAATTTTGCAGTCTACCATCTGTTTAGTCTAGCTAATCAGAATCGTAGCAGCCGACGTAACGTAGAAAAATGGACGAGTAAATATTATTTAGATATATTTTATTATTTGTGGTTACTGCTTGTGCAATAGTTTTTAGAACACCTAACATCTTAAAGAAGGGGATGCCGATGCCAACATTGGGCATTTATGTCAATAAATCTGAAAAATGTTAAATAAAGTGAATTTAATAACCTATGCCAAGAAATAAAGTATGACGAGCAGTTTTTTAATTAAAATAATTCATTGCATACGATTTCACGGTACGACATAACCTAAATCAGTGATGTAAATACAGTTTCCCGTCAACAACTGTCGCTGTGCCCTTATTGGCTACTTCGTCTTCACTCGCACTTAAGATACGAATATAGAATATAACGATATCGTAAGTGAAGACCAGCNCGTCAGATACACGCGAAACTACTCAAGGACCCTGCACTGAACCTCGCCACAGACTTTCCACCAGTAAAATACAGGGTCCCCACTTCAAATCCCTAGGTAAACGCAGCATGGCGAGAACACTGCACGCCAGTTCAGAGCCTTGCGAGAAGAGACGATAGTCCACTTAGCGTTCACAACAGTGTAGCCCTTAAGGTAGGTTTACGGTTAAATACTGAAGAATTAAGACTTGTACTTATGACTCCTTAAGAACACGGAAAATAAATTTTGCAGTCTACCATCTGTTTAGTCTAGCTAATCAGAATCGTAGCAGCCGACGTAACGTAGAAAAATGGACGAGTAAATATTATTTAGATATATTTTATTATTTGTGGTTACTGCTTGTGCAATAGTTTTTAGAACACCTAACATCTTAAAGAAGGGGATGCCGATGCCAACATTGGGCATTTGTGTCAATAAATCTGAAAAATGTTAAATAAAGTCAATTTAATAACCTATGCCAAGAAATAAAGTATGACGAGCAGTTTTTTAATTAAAATAATTCATTGCATACGATTTCACGGTACGACATAACCTAAATCAGTGATGTAAATACAGTTTCCCGTCAACAACTGTCGCTGTGCTCTTATTGGCTACTTCGTCTTCACTCGCACTTAAGATACGAATATAGAATATAACGATATCGTAAGTGAAGACCAGCAAGACACGACCCGCACGCTGCAGCCATAAATCCAGTACCCTTGGAAACATTGGTACATGTTCTAAGCACACTGCTTAAGGTTTCTGTTGAGTCAGTTGTGAACCCACCGTTATGGCTCCCACGCTTCTCGGCCTCAGACGTGAATACCAGCTCCAGGTGGTTGGACTTCATTTTCGTACTCCGGATGTTAAAGCGCCCGGAGCGTCAGATGCCTCAAAGTCTGTAAGGGCGTTGGCCACGGAAAAATTTGTTATTTTATGTTTGTATCGTTCAACTTCTAGACATTATCAGTAATTACTCTTTCCTCGCAGAAAAATTCAGCACATACTTGTTGCATAAATTGTGTCGAATTCACAATTTTATTTACTCTTTAGAAATGTACAAAAAATGGAAACTAACTTGCGTACAGAAACGAGATAATTTACAATGAAAGAAAACGCCAAGAGATATTTCAATACGTCTATACCGAAAATAAGGAAATAATTGTATATTTTTATTTGTGGCTGCCCCTGGATTTTTGGAGAAATAACTTTTGCTAAGCATTCCTGAAAATGAATTAAGACAAGATCTTTCAGTTGCACTTGTTAATTTTTTTGCAAATAGTTTGGTTTATTTTATTTGTACATTACAGAACTAAAATTTTGAATTCGACGTATTATTTTGCAAAAAAAAACCATGCGATCTGAAAAAATTTAACTTGAGGAAAATCATATCCGGTACAAAAGTTTGACAGTATGTGGCACAAATATAAAATAACGAATGATCTTGTGGCCAACGCCCATAAGATTTAACAGTGGCCTTGTTAACATTCAATAGCGTAATATTATGGCCGTGTAGGTAATTCCGTTACTTGGGATTTCAGGGTGTTGCATTCGAACGAGACTGAGCAGCGCTGCTAGTGTTCAGTTTAGGAACTGCATCACTCAGTGTTTCGGTGATTATTTGTTACTTGGGCAGTAAAAAGAAAATTAATAATCTGTAAATAATTTTATTCGGAAAATTATAAAATCGTGTTATTTGTAGCCCCGTTGAGGTAAACATTTATTAAAAAATTAGTTACAAAATTATAAGTTTTTGTACATAAATTGTGTCAGATATGACTATCGTAGATACAAATAACACTAGTAACGCACAAAATTACACTTCAGTGCCAAGTAAATAAAACCTAGCAACTACGTCGTAGTGCATACTAAAGATAGGTTTAGCTCTGTATACAGGATGAGTCAGCACCTCTGCGGCAAACTTCATGACGATGTTCCTTGCAAAATTTCACTTCGAAAATGTGTGGCAACGAATGCCAGGAAACCACTCCTAGAGGCAGGAAACCCTTGTGAAGATGAGGTTGAAATAAAGAACTCCATTTAATTACACGGAAACCATTTGATATTAAGATATGGTTTTTCGTATGCATGTCAAACAACCCAATATCTTTAACACGCAAAAACAATTGGTGGTCTACCGCATTCCCTACATAGTAAAATGGGGATTGCCACCCTTTTAAATAGTGGAAAAAGGGTTTACGTAAATTGTTACGTAAATTTTTATCTCGGGTTATGAATAACAATTGCAAAAAGTAAAAATGAGTCCTCTTGGTGAGAAAGCCTGCGGAGAATGAATGGTTTGCGAGAAACCAGATGTTAAAAATTACAAATGCCGGCACGTACTTCTGTAACATAGTCACATGTTTGTTTAACAAACGTTGTTGTTTTATTTTAAATGTTGTATTGAAATTAGGTTTGTTGTTAATGTTCTTTGTTTAATTTATATTAATGTTTATTTGTTTAAGTATTCCATCAAGTGGTTGTTTATGTTTGTTCTTGCTTTAATATTTTTCATTTGTTCAATGTTTAATGTTTATTTACAATGTTATTTTGTTCATGATGTCACTTCCTTTATGTGTTATTTTTTTGGCTCATTTAATTTATGTTGCGTCATTAATTAAATAATAATGATACGCAACTAACAGCAAACCAGGACGTTAGCATACCCCACATCAGACTCGCACAATTATTAGCACTTGCTAGGGCTTGGAATTGTCGCAACTGTTTATTCACTCATATTTTTAAGCAACAGCTAGGCGTCCGGAAAACTCTAGCATATACTAACCGTTGTCACAACAAACAAACTTTATTCACACCAATGCTAGCTATTGCTTATCAAACGCCTAGTATTAGCACATGCTAGGTTTTATTCACTTGGCCCAATAATTCATCGTTAAATTTTCCTTCTTTGCTGGTTGTTTTAATTTGAGTAACGTGCATGAGAACGTGCGTAAAATTAAACGTAAACAATAGCAGACGCTTTTGCGGAGGTATTTGAAGATTTGGCGTACTATTCCAGCTCCGTGAATTTGGTTCCTAAATCCCCAAATATATATGTTACTAATCTGGGCATGAAGTCGGTTTAGTAACATAAATAGCGAATTCGGTCATGGCTAAATGTTCAGCAGCACGTCCCTATTCCGTGCCGGAATTTTCGTAGCTAAAATTTGTGAAAACACGAATTTAGTTTTCGTTGAACTTTTGGCTGTAGTCTGTGTTGAGCTATTACTCTATTTGAACAGGCCCACGAAAATTCCCCCTACTTTGACGTTTAACACCTTCGATTCGTCGGCAGACATCCAGGCCATGTTAGAAATATGTCACGGTGTTCTAAAATTAAAATAGCAAAACGAAACAGCGTGTCTTCCTTCCGCTTATGACGGGCGCCATGAATTCGCTGACATTGCAATATAAGTGAACACGTACGTGTTCAGTAGTAGCGAAAGCGAAGTTGCTGTCAAATTAACGGCTTAATTAGAAATCTAATTTTTCAATTCAAGTGTCGCAACAGAATATAAATTTTTAATCCGACAGTTACTTATGAATATGCACTAGGAGTTGCTCCATTCCCAGAGCGGTCAGACCTAGATTTTCGCATGCGAGAAACTTAGCGGGCGGTGCTGTTGGATGGAGAGCTTTTCCTGGATACTAATTTTCTTCCAGTCTCTACTCCATCTACACCTCAGCTCACTCTCGTAGGCTCTCTCACACAACAAAACCTGAGAGAAGAATTTCCTTTAGCCTGCTGCACAATCAGCTGTTAATCGCATTACCTACAGAAAAGCGAGGGCTTCAGTGGTACAGTTTCTGATCATCCACAGCACTGAGAACAATTTTACTTACTCTGCAGCGTCACGTCAATAAATAACTACATAAATTGACAGAATCGGATCCAGGGGGAGATGGCTAAGTGGTCTTGAAACCCCTCCCTTTTATAAATGGAGATTAGACTGGACAATATGAGATTAGTCTTGATACATAGCACATGGTTCTGGTTGGCGTATGTCTATCGGGTTCAAACCGGGCTCTTGAGGAAGCCTTCCTTTTGTCATGTGTGTCTCGTGGTAAGCAGTTGTGTCAATTCTAATTTTAAAAAAACCAGGAATATTTCAATTTAAATCTTTATTTTCCCAGGACAGAAATAAGAATTATAAATTTGGTTATTGGAACTTAAGTGTGGTGGTTGATAAGTGTCGAAGTCAGCCAGTATCGTTGTAAGTAGCCCTCCGTTTACGATTTTAATTCTTCTGTAAAACAGTTTTTAAACTATAGCGATACTGCTGTATCTTTTCTGAACAGATTGAATTTTAAAACCCTGTAGTCACCGATTTAAATTCTGAGGAACAGAACACTTGGGAAGCTTGTTTATGCTGTTTTCCATTGCCGTCGCAATATGGTTCCTTACGGCCGGATATGACCTTGAGGCGTTTAATATTGTAACTAGATATTCCCCTTAAGCACTCCCATCTGAATGTCTTCAAACTGCAACACAACTGACTTACTGTGTGGACAGGAAAATTATCGTGCTAATCGTGGAAAGGGCCGATAACAAACTGTTGCCACAGCGAGAGAGGTACGTTGTTATCCAAAATACCTTCGTACATAATAGAATTCCTCGATGCATCGATTAAAAATAATGAGCAAAGCCAGAACCGAGGGAAACAGCCCCAAAACACTACAATACCAGAGCCGACTTTCACTATGCGCAGATGTTTCACGATACACGTCAACATCTATTTTTCTTCCGCGATGAGCAGTTTGCGAGATAACTCTGGGCGAGAGTACTTGGTTCCAATCTGCGTTACCTCTGTCTCAACATCAAGTAGCTCTTATCTTCAGCAAGATGTTTATGCTTTTGCTATCCAGATGTCGAAACTTTACTATAATCGTTAGACCAAAAAAATTCAGTCTCAAAACTCTGATGCCAGCAGACATAAAAAAAAAGGAAAATATTTATTATCACCTACCAACCAATACATATTGCACAAGTGACGAGCCCTGTACAACGCATCACTCGATGCTAGACAACCCCAAGAGTCTGAAAACTGGCGTGGTAGCCTTGGTTAGTACAGCATAATAGTAAACGATTTTCCCCACGTACACCCTCCGTCCGAGCTATGATACTGTGCAGAGGTGCGTGATTCCCACTACCAACCAACGTATAATGTGCTAGCATCGAGCAACGTACTTCACATTAGACTAAATTAACATAATACGACAGAGTCGGGAAGCAGGGAGAGCGAGAATGTCGACATTGCTACATACCCTTGAAAACTATTATAAAAAATTAAATGTAAAGGAAACAAGTTATAAGCACTTACCAACCAGCTCAAATTGCACAAGCGTTGGGTACTTTACAATGCTTTAGATGATTCTAGACAAAACCAGACCGTCCTGGTCAGTACAACAGCTCATTCAACCTCAATTTTCTCATATTCCTTCTGACATCCTTTCACCTGGCGCCATAGCGGGAGCGTGTCTCCATGCAGAATGCAGAACACTCACCTATGCGTGTAGTATAGTGATATCAGTGTTGCTATTGCGCCGAGAAGTTTAGTAAACAGCTAGAATGCTCGTCCACGTGAAAAAGAACCAACACGTATTGCACAAGTGTCGAACACTGTACAGCGTATCACTCGATGCTAGACAACACCATACGTCTGAAAACTAACGAAGAAGCATTGGTTAGTAGTAGTTAGATATAGTATGTTCTAAGACAGCGTCATGGCACGGAGCCCGGGAGCCAGAAGCTTGGTAAGGAAATGACAAACCTCATGCGTTTGCATTCCACTCCGGGGGCAGCTATCTTGACAGCCAATGCCATTTTGAGGCGGCCATCTTGGCAGCCAGAGCCATTCGGAGGCTGCCATCTTGGCACCCAATGCCAAGATGTGAAAAAATTTACAAATAATTGCAAAATTTATTTTCAAAATTAACATTTTGAAAAGTGTGATTCAATATTTCAAAAAATTGATTTAATATTTCAAAATATTGATTTAACTTTTCAAAAGTTTCAAAAAATTATTTTTTTCTCGCTCATTCCCTGGCGGCCATGTTTGTTCATGGAGGCTCCCTAAGCCAAGGCCAAGAGTCGGCCATGTTGGTTGTAGCTCCCGAAGACGACGCGGTTATGTAATACTCTGGCATTCAAGGGGGGTGCCGTGGTGAAGCAATGGGTAGAGCACAACTTAACGCTCTTGCATTCATGCACCGACGATGGCGGCGTCTCCCAACAGAGAGATTCACGCTCATGCTTTCCAAAGGAAGGGTGCCACGGTGAAGTAATGGGTAGAGCACAACACTTGCATTCAAGCACTTGCATTCAAGCACCGACGATGGCGGCTCCCAACAGAGACGCAGCCAGGACATAGCTTTGGAGTCGTTATGTCATTCTCTGGGATTCAGGGGCCACGGTCAAGCAATGGTTAGAGCACAACTTCACGCTCTTGCACTCACAGGTGGCTCCCAACAGAGACGCAGTCAGGACATAGCTTCGGGACTTCATGCTCATGCATTCCATTGGAAGGGTGCTGCAGTGATTCAATGTGTAGAGCGCAACTTCACGCTCCTTAATTCACGCACCGACGATGGAGGCTCCTAACAGAGTCGCAGTGAGGACATAGTTTCGGGACTTCACGATCATGCATTCCATTGCATGGGTGCCACAGTGATGCAATAGGTAGAGCGCAACTTCACACTCTTGCATTCACACACAGACAACGACGGCTCCCAACAGAGATGCATCCAGGACATAGCTTCGGGACTTCACGCTCATGCATTCCATTGGAAGGGTGCCACAGTGATGCAACGGGTAGAGCGCAACTTCACACTCTTGCATTCACGCACAGACGACGATGACGGCTCCCAACAGAAACGCAGGACATCCAACAGAGATGCCAGCCAGGACATAGCTGCGGGAGCTACGGGATATCACGCTCTCGCATTCACGCATCGATGATGGAGGCCCCCAACAGAGACGACAGCCAGGATATAGCTGTGGGAGATACAGAAAAACCACGCTCTCGCATTCCATAGCAAGAATGCCGCGGTGATGCAATGGGTAGAGCACAACTTCAAGCTGACGCATTCACGCATCGATGATGGAGGCCCCAAACAGAGACGCCAGCCAGGACATAGCTGCAGGAGCTACGGGACACCACGCTCTCGCATTCCATAGCAAGGTTGCTGCAGTGATGCAATGGGTAGAGGGCAACTCCATGCTCTCGCATTCATGCATCGATGATGGAGGCCCCCAACAGAGACGCCAGCCAGGACATAGCTGCAGGAGCTACGGGACACCACGCTCTCGCATTCCATAGCAAGGTTGCTGCAGTGATGCAATGGGTAGAGGGCAACTCCATGCTCTCGCATTCATGCATCGATGATGGAGGCCTCCAACAGAGACGCCAGCCAGGACATAGCTGTGGGAGCTACGGGACACCACGCTCTCGCATTCCATAGCAAGGTTGCTGCAGTGATACAATGGGTAGAGCGCAACTCCATGCTCTCGCATTCATGCATCGATGATGGAGGCCTCCAACAGAGATGCCAGCCAGGACATTGCTGTGGGAGCTACGGGACACCACGCTCTCGCATTCCATAGCAAGGTTTCTGCAGTGATGCAATGGGTAGAGCGCAACTCCATGCTCTCGCATTCATGCATCGATGATGGAGGCCCCCAACAGAGACGCCAGCCAGGACATAGCTGCAGGAGCTACGGGACACCACGCTCTCGCATTCCATAGCAAGGTTGCTGCAGTGATGCAATGGGTAGAGCGCAACTCCATGCTCTCGCATTCATGCATCGATGATGGAGGCCTCCAACGGAGACGCCAGCCAGGACATAACTGTGGGAGCTATGGGACACCATGCTCTCGCATTCCATAGCAAGGGTGCCGCAGTCATGCGATGGGTAGGGCGCAACTTCAAGTTCTTGCATTCATGCTCCGAAGACGGCTCCCAACAGAGATGCCAGCCAGGACATACCTGCAGGAGCTACGGGAAACCACGCTCTCATATTCCATAGTGAGGGTGCCGCATTGATGCGATGAGTAGAGCGCAATTTCATGCTTCTGCATTCACAGGGGAGGAAGCAGACTTGTACCGAGAGAGACGCCTGACTCAGGCTACGGGATTTCACGCTCGAGCATTCCATGTTAATGGGGGGCCACAGTATCATAGTGGATAGAGTGCACGTTAAAACAACGCACTCTCGCTTTCACGGGCAGGCCAGACGAGTCCCGATAGAGACGCATGCCTTTGGCTACGGGACTTCATACTCTTGCATTCGATTTCAATATGTGTCGTGGAGACGCAATGGATAGAGTGCAACTTCATGCTCCCGCATTCACAGGGGAGGAGGCAGACATGTCATGAGAGAGATGCATATCTCGGGCTATGGGACTCCATTCTCTAGCATTCCATTCCAATGGGTGCCATGGTGATGCATTGGGTAGAGCGTAACTTCATGCTCCTGCATTTACAGGGGAGTGGACACATGTGTCCCGAAAGAGATGCATGCCTCAGGCTACTAGAATTCACGCTCTTGCATTCCATAGCATTGGGGGTAGTGCTGCGGTGAGGCAATGGGTAGAGCACAACGAGAGAGAGAAAAAACACACTTACAAGGTTTTGCGGTCACTCTTCCGATGCGAGAGCGATGGAAATATATATATAGAGCATGCGAAACCGGGAGGGTGATCTCAGAGTCTTCCCAAATCCGAGTAACTTAAATTGTTTCATACTAACACATGCACTGCAGACTGTCCATAGTAGGTCTTGCTTCCACGACATCTTACGAGATACTAAATGATAAAATTCCTATAAAGGCCTATTTATTACGAACTTCCCAGCACCCCCCCACCCCCGCCATGATGTGAGTTTCGGAAATATATATATTAAAAAATATATTTAAAGTACAGAACCAATCATACTTACACATGTACAGCAGACCCGTCAGTTGTAGGTCTTGCTTCCAAGGCGTCTCACGAGATACTATATGATGCAATGCTTAGAAAAGCGTTCTTTATTGGAAATATATATTAACAAATATGTAAAATAGTATGANGATACTATATGATGCAATGCTTAGAAAAGCGTTCTTTATTGGAAATATATATTAACAAATATGTAAAATAGTATGATTAAAAATTATTATTAACATCCCAGGCAAGGGCACGCAAGGCAACGACTGCAAGCGGCACACACATGAGTTGCGGAAATATATATATCTAAAAAAGATGTCATGTAGTAATCACTGCCGCAACCAATCTACTTACGCCTAACGCAAATACTACACGCAGTGGCCGGGAGGGTTAACCTTAGTGTCTTCCCAAATTCGATTATAATTTAATTCNCCTAACGCAAATACTACACGCAGTGGCCGGGAGGGTTAACCTTAGTGTCTTCCCAAATTCGATTATAATTTAATTCCCCTCCTACGAGGCCGCATACTTCATGCGCTTGCATTTCAAGCGAGAGGTTGTCTCAGACATCGCACGTTTGCATTCCAAGCCAGGAGGATTATCTCAGAGTCCTACCTCAAAAAAATTATCATTTAATACCTTCCTACTAATAATATACACAATGTGCTTGTATTCGAAGCCCGGAGAGATATCTCATGATCTTCCCAAAATCAATTAACATGTAAGTCCATCCTACAAGATGAAATACTTCACGCTCTTGCATGCCAAGCCGGGAGGGCTATATCAGAGTATTCCCAAATTAAATTNATGAAATACTTCACGCTCTTGCATGCCAAGCCGGGAGGGCTATATCAGAGTATTCCCAAATTAAATTATTGTTTAAAACCACCCTACTAGATGATATACACCACAAGCCTGCATTCCAAGCCAGGAGAGTTATCTCAGACAGCGTCACGGCAGGGAACCCGGGAGCCAGAAGCTTGGTAAGGAAATGACAAAACTCATGTGTTTGCATTCTGCATCGGGGGCGGCCATCGTGGCAGCCAGGGCCATTCGGACGCCTCCATCTTGGCAGCCAGTGCCAAAATGTGCAAAAATTAAAAAATTAATTTTTAAAAACTTAATTTTNTTCGGACGCCTCCATCTTGGCAGCCAGTGCCAAAATGTGCAAAAATTAAAAAATTAATTTTTAAAAACTTAATTTCAAAAATTAATTTTTCGAAATTAATGTTTACTTTTCAAACTAAGTAATAAAGTTTTATAACTAAATTTCAAGCAAAAAATTATTTTTTCTCACTCATTCCCTGGCGGCCATGTTTGTTCATGGAGGCATCCTAAGCCAAGGCCAAGGGTCGGCCATGTTGGTTGTGGCTCCTGAAGAAGATGCAGTTATGTAATGCTCTGGCATTCAAGGGGGTGCCGCGGTGAAGCAATGGGTAGAGCGCAACTCTACGCTCTCGCATTCATGCACCGACCATAGTGGCGTCTCCCAACAGAGAGCTTCATGCTCATGCATTCCAAAGGAAGGGTGCTGTGGTGAAGTAATGCGTAGAGCCTAACTTGACACTCTTGCATTCACACACCGACGATGGTGGCGTCTCTAAACAGAGACGCCAGCCAGGACATAGCTTTGGGACTTCATGCATTCCAATCGAAGGATGCCATGGTAGATGGAAAGTGAAATGTAACCCTCTAGCATGTCCAATTCAATGGGGCCACAGTAGCGTAGTGGATAGAGTGAATGTTAAAACATCACACTTCCGCATTCTCAGGGAGTGATAAAGTGGATAGAGCNAAAAATTAAAAAATTAATTTTTAAAAACTTAATTTTTAAAAAATTATTTTTTTACAAAATTAATTTTCAAAAATTTATTTTTCGAAATTGATGTTCTGAAAAGTTTGATTCATTATTTCAAAATATTGATTTAAAGTTCCAAAAAATTATTTTTTCTCACTCATTCCCTGGTGGCCATGTTTGTTCATGGAGGCTCCCTAAGCCAACGCCAAGGGTTGGCCATGTTGGTTGTGGCTCCTGAAGACGACGTTGTTATGTAATGCTCTGGCATTCAAGGGGGTGCCACGGTGAAGCAATGGGTAGAGCGCAACTCCACACTCTCGCATTCACGCACTGACGATGGCGGTGTCTCCCAACAGAGAGCTTCATGCTCATGCATTCCAAAGGAAGGGTGCCATGGTGAAGTAATGGGTAGAGCGCAACTTGACACTCTTGCATTCATGCACCGATGATGGTGGCGTCTCTAAATAGAGACGCCAGCCAGGACATAGCTTCGGGACTTCATGCATTCCAATGGAAGGATGCCATGGTAGATGGAAAGTTAAATGTAACCCTCTAGCATGTCCAATTCAATGGGGCCGCAGTAGCGTAGTGGATAGAGTGAATGTTAAAACATCACTCTTCCGCATTCTCAGGGAGTGATAAAGTGGATAGAGCACAGCAGCTCCCAAGAGACACGCCAGCTATGCACGAGAGCCTTGCACGTGTGTTAACCCCCCGCCCCATGAGAGGGAGAGAGAGAGACAAAAATATTATACACTTATATAAGTCCTACCATCACGTGTGTTAACCACCCTCCCATCCTGACCATGGGCCGCGCCCTGCGAGAGAAAGACACAAAATTATACACACATATATATATATATACATATATATAAATATATATAAGTCCTTCAATCACACACGCCCTCCGCCCTCCCAGCAGCAGCANTACATATATATATAAATATATATAAGTCCTTCAATCACACACGCCCTCCGCCCTCCCAGCAGCAGCATACATACACATGCGATCGCTGCAGTGTCCAAGAGCGAAGTGGCAGACAACATCACACACACTGTACATAACAGAGATCACCCAGGGACAAAAAAAACTCACATAAATATTATAAATATTAGCGACTAACAGATTCGCATATCAGTTCGATTGACATTGTGCTGCAGACAACCATGCTTTCTGTCCGCATCAGTGATGTCAATGAAGATGAAACGAACGTTTTTAAATTACGGCATGGAAAGTTATTACCGGACACCGTACGAGGAATAATAGCGGGACCGAGCAACTGTGGGAAAACTTGTGTCCTCATTAGTCATCTAGAAGAACCCAACGGTCTGTGGTTTGAAAACATGTACCTAAACTCGAAATCCATTCATCAGCCAAAGTACTTACGGCTAGTGCAAATACTACAAGCAGTTGCAGGCCTCCATTACTTTCCATTTAGCGACAACGACGCGGTTGTGTAGCCAGGCGAGGCTTTACCGAACTCCGTGTTTATTTTCGACGACATAGCGTGTGAGAATCAGGCGACCATGCAGCAGTATTTCAGCATGGGGCGTCATGTAGCAGTGGATTCTATTTACCTATGCCAAACGTATTCACGAATGCCTAAAAAGCTTCTATGTGACAATGCGAATTTCCTAGCTTTCCTAGCCCTCTTTCACATGGACGACCTGAATTTACACCACGTCTAATTGGACCATGTTAACACCGAGATGTCATTCGACAAATTTAAAGACCTGTGTGCATGTTGCTGGCGCGAACCTCATGGGTTCCTAGTTATAGTAAAAGATTTTCCACTTGAAAAGGGACGGTACCGTAGAGGTTTCGATCAGTTCATTATAGTACATCAGTGAAGTATGAGCTACTCAGTATCCAAGTTCGGCCACAGCAGTCTGAAGCGGACGCCGGAAAGCCGTATTATATCTACTAAAGGCGGGAATTGTAGTTTCGGGGGAAAACGAGCTAAGAATTTAGGCAGAGCGAAACACGATGGCGACGCCACGAACGTATCCTTCGTCTGCAGCGTTACCTCGGAAGCGTTGCGGCCAGTGGCGACACTTAAAACCAGTATCGAGATGCAGTTGTGCACAGTAATTGCAGGTATGGCTCGAATGCGGGCAGTGGCCACACTGCAAACCAGTATTTAGATGCATTTGCGAACATTATTGTCGGGTATGGCGCGAATCACAGCCTTAGAGACAGCTCTGAGCAGTGTGGGAGAGCGAATAGCCAGCAGTGTTCATACGACCGTGCCAAGCGAATTACGCCCATTGGCCGATGATATTAAGCAACTGGCTGAGGTGGGAGGGAAGTTCGCCATGGTGGAAGGTCGCCCCTTCGATACCAATATACTTACCACGAACATGGATTTGAGGCTCGGCAAATTAATCGATAAGGTATCCCACCTGACCACCGTCACAACCAGGGACGCACTCGACGTCGTGGAAGTTAGCCTGGCTGGCACCACAAACATACTGTCTACCAATATGGAGGCCCAGCTGTACAAACTATCTGATGATGTACTCTAACTGAACATGTTAGGGGCTCGCATATCGGCCGTGGAGAAGAAAATCACTGATGTGGGAGAGCAAGGGAGCGCGAGAGTTCTTGCAGGCCTCACTGCATTACTGGATGGGCACCTTAATGTAAAGACCGAGAGCGTGGTACCCCGAAAGCTGGAATCAAATCTCATAGCCATGGAAGGCCGTATGTTCGCCAACACGAATATACTGTTCACCAAGCTGGACGCCCAGCTGAGCAACGTAGCCAGCGATGTAGGGAAAATCAGCACGTCAGGCAGTGCATTCACAGCTATGGAGAAGAAATTGAACGATGTAAGCGATCAAGTTAGCAGTCTCACCGCGAAACTAGACAGTCTCCTTAATGACTAAGCCGCGGACGACGTGAGCGAGCGAGTGAGAGTTCTTGCCACGAAACTGGGCAGTCACCTTAATGACACGACCGTGCTGGAACCAATAAGTAAGCAGCTAGACGCGAACCTAGGTGCCATCAGTACGATGTCCCTCACCATGACGAAACCTTTTCAGACTTTAACCTATAACATGCAAAGCATAGTGGCAAGCAAACTGCCTTCAGTAGAAGCACAACTGGTAGATTTAGGCGACCGCGTCGACTACAGGTCCCTTATGACCCTTGCTGCAACATTGAGAGATAATCTGCGTATAGCAACCGAGAGCGCTGACAAACTGAGTGGTGTGGATGTCAAGCTCACAGTAGTCGAGACACAGCTCAAGCTTTTCGACATTACGAGGTTTACAATCCTATCCGCGAAACTAGACGAACACCTTAATTCGTCAGGTGCAGGGTCGACTATGCTAACCACATTACGTATGCAGCTGGAGAGCATAGGCAGCTTAGAGACCAATCTCAGCAATTCTCACACTCTACGTCGTCGAAAATAAACACGGAGTTCGGTAGCGCCTTGCTTGGCTGCACGACCACATCGTTGTCGCTAAATGGAAAGTAATGGAGGCCTGCAACAGCTTGTAGTATTTGTGCTACCTGTAAGTACTTTGGCTGAATAATGTATTTCGAGTATAGGTACACGTTTTCGAACCGCAGACCGTTGGGTTCTTCAAGATGACTAGTTAGGATGCAAGTTTTCCCGCAGTTGTTCAATCCCGCTATGATTCCTCGTATGGTGTCCGGTAATAACTTACTAGCCATAATTTAAAAACCTTTGGTTTCATCTTCGTCAATATCACTGACGCAGACAGGAAGCGGGGTTGTCTGTGGCACGATCTCCATCGAACTGATATGCGAATCGGTTAATCGCTAATATTTATAATATTTATGTGAGTTTTATTGTCCCTGTGTGATCTCTGTTATGTACAGTATGTGTGACGTTGCCTGCCACTTCGCTCTTGGACAATGGCGCGATCGCACGTGTATGTATGCTGCTGCTGGGAGAGGGGAGGGTGTGTGTGATTGTAGGACTTATATATATATATATATGTGTGTGTATAATATTTTTGTCTTTCTCTCGCGGGGCGGGGGCCGGGGTCGGGATGGAAGGGGGATTAACACACGTGATGGTAGGACTTATATATGTATATATATGTACAATATTTTTGTCTCGCTCTACCCTTCTCACAGGGTGGGGGGTTAACACATGTGCAAGGCTCTAGCACATACCTGGCGTCTCTTGGGAGCTGCTGTGCTCTATCCACTTTATCACTCCCTGAGAATGCGGAAGTGTGATGTTTTAACATTCACTCTATCCACTACGCTACTGTGGCCCCATTGAATTGGACATGCTAGAGGGTTACATTTCACTTTCCATCTACCATGGCATCCTTCCATTGGAATGCATGAAGTCCCAAAGCTATGTCCTGGCTGGCGTCTCTGTTTAGAGACGCCACCATCGTCGGTGCGTGAATGCAAGAGTGTCAAGTTAGGCTCTACGCATTACTNTGTGAATGCAAGAGTGTCAAGTTAGGCTCTACGCATTACTTCACCACAGCACCCTTCCTTTGGAATGCATGAGCATGAAGCTCTCTGTTGGGAGACGCCACTATGGTCGGTGCATGAATGCGAGAGCGTAGAGTTGCGCTCTACCCATTGCTTCACCGCGGCACCCCCTTGAATGCCAGAGCATTACATAACTGCATCTTCTTCAGGAGCCACAACCAACATGGCCGACCCTTGGCCTTGGCTTAGGATGCCTCCATGAACAAACATGGCCGCCAGGGAATGAGTGAGAAAAAATAATTTTTTGGAACTTTAAATCAATATTTTGAAATAATGAATCAAACTTTTCAAAACATTAATTTCGAAAAATTAATTTTTGAAATTNTAGCCCTCCCGGCTTGGCATGCAAGAGCGTGAAGTATTTCATCTTGTAGGATGGACTTACATGTTAATTGATTTTGGGAAGATCATGAGATATCTCTCCGGGCTTCGAATACAAGCACATTGTGTATATTATTAGTAGGAAGGTATTAAATGATAATTTTTTTGAGGTAGGACTCTGAGATAATCCTCCTGGCTTGGAATGCAAACGTGCGATGTCTGAGACAACCTCTCGCTTGAAATGCAAGCGCATGAAGTATGCGGCCTCGTAGGAGGGGAATTAAATTATAATCGAATTTGGGAAGACACTAAGGTTAACCCTCCCGGCCACTGCGTGTAGTATTTGCGTTAGGCGTAAGTAGATTGGTTGCGGCAGTGATTACTACATGACATCTTTTTTAGATATATATATTTCCGCAACTCATGTGTGTGCCGCTTGCAGTCGTTGCCTTGCGTGCCCTTGCCTGGGATGTTAATAATAATTTTTAATCATACTATTTTACATATTTGTTAATATATATTTCCAATAAAGAACGCTTTTCTAAGCATTGCATCATATAGTATCACGTGAGACATCGTGGAAGCGAGACCTACAACGGACAGTCTGCTGTACAAGTATAAGCATGAAACAATTTAAGTATATTCGGATTTGGGAAGACTCTGAGATCACCTCCTGGCTTCGCATGCACAATATATATATATATCCATCGCTCTTGCATCGGAAGAGTGACGGTAAAACCTTGTAAATGTGTTTTTTTTTCTCTCTCGTTGCACTCTACCCATTGCCTCACGGCAGCACTACCCCCATTGCTATGGAATGCAAGAGCATGAAGACTAGTAGCCCGAGGCATGCGTCTCTCTCAGGACATGTCTGCCACCTCCCCTGTGAATGTGGGAGCATGAAGTTGCGCTCTACCCATTGCATCACCATGGTACCCATTGAAATGGAATGCTAGAGCATGAAGTCCCGTAGCCTGAGGCATGCGTCTTTACCGGGAAACGTCTCCCCGCCCCCATGAATGCGAGAGCTCGTTGTTTTAACATGCACTCTATTCACTATGCTACTGCAGCCCCCCATTGACATGGAATGTTAGAGCGTGAAATCCCATAGCCTGAGGCAGGCGTCTCTTTTGGGGCAAGTCTGCCCCCTCCCCTGTAAATGCGGGAGCATGAAATTGCGCTCTACCCATCGCATCAATGTGGCACCCTTGCTATGGAATGCGGGAGCGTGATGCCCCATAGCTCCCGCAGCTATGTCCTGGCTGGCATCTCTGTTGGGGGCCTCCATCATCGATGCATGAATGCGAGAGCGTGAAGTTGCGCTCTACCCATTGCATCACCGCAGCACCCTTGCTATGTAATGAGAGAGCGTGGTGTCCTGTAGCTCCCGCAGCTATGTCCTGGCTGGCGTCTCTGTTGGGGGCCCTGCGTCTCTGTGAATGCAAGATGGTGAATTTGCGCTCTACCCATTGCATCACTGTGGCATCCTTCCAATGGAAAGCATGAGCATGAAGTCCCGAATCTATGTTCTGGCTGCGTCTCTGTTGGGAGCCTCCATTGTCAGTGCGTGAATGCAAGAGTGAGAAGTTGCGCTCTACCCATTGTATCACTGCAGCACCCTTCCAATGGAATGCATGAGCTTGAAGTTCCGAAGCTATGTCCTGACTGCGTCGCTTTTGAGAGCCGTCGTCGTCGTTGGTGTGTGAATTCAAGAGCATGAAGATGCGCTCTACCCATTGCATCACTGCGGCACCCCCCTTGAATGCCAGGGCATTAAATAACGGTGTCGTCTTTGGGAGCCACAACCAACATGGCCGACCCTTGACTTTGGCTTAGGGAGCCTCTATGAACAAACATGGCCACCTGGGAATGAGCGAGAAAATATAATTCTTTGGAACTTTTGAAAAGTTAAATCAATATTTTGAAATATTAAATCAATATTTTGAAATATTGAATAAAACTTTTCAAAGCGTTTATTTTGAAAAATTAAAATTTTTGCACATTTTGGCATTTGCTGCCAAGATGGCCGCCTCAGAATGGCACTGGCTGCCAATATGGCCGCATCAGAATGGCACTGGCTGCCAAGATGGCCNGCCAAGATGGCCGCCTCAGAATGGCACTGGCTGCCAATATGGCCGCATCAGAATGGCACTGGCTGCCAAGATGGCCACCCCCGAAGCGGAATGCAAACGCATGAGGTTTGTCATTTCCTTACCAAGCTTCTGGCTCCCGGGCTCCCTGCCATNACCCCCGAAGCGGAATGCAAACGCATGAGGTTTGTCATTTCCTTACCAAGCTTCTGGCTCCCGGGCTCCCTGCCATGACGCTGTCTTCGAACATACTATATCTAACTACTGTTAGTACTATAAAATAGTAAACGATTTTCCCATGTACACATTCTGACCGAGCTCTGATACAGTACAAGTGGCATGCGAATTCCACTACCAAACAACACATAATGTACGTGCATCGAGCAACGTACATAATATTAGACTAAAATAAAATACTATAACAGAGTCGTGAAGCAGGGAGAGTGACAAGGTCGACACTGCTACATACAGTTGCAAACAGATATAAAAAATGAAATGTAAAGGAAACAAGTTATAAGCACTTACCAACTAGCACATACTGCACAAGCGTCGGGTGCTCTACGATTCTTTAGATGAGTGTGGTCCAACCTTTAGTTACCCGAGGCCAATCAAACTTTAGGATAGGAATGTGAGTGCCAGAGACATTCCAGAAAAAAAACTAATGTCACATTTTATTCAAAAACTTTTATTAAAATTTATATTTTAAGAAGTTTAATATACTAGTTTAATATACCACTTCATTTTACAGTCGACAAATCAATGTGATGATTGGCAATGTTTCCTGATACAAGTTTATCAATGTTCACTGTAGGTTCAGTAAGGTAAAGTGTCAGGATTGATTGCAGTGAAGCACGTTCAATTCGATTTCTCGTTTTTGATTTAATTTGTTTCAGAGCAGAAAACGCACTTTCGCACACATATGTACTGCCAAACAGCGCTAACATTTGCAGAGAGAATTTAAGCAGTTTAAGAAAACGTTCTTTAGAAATCAGTTTCCATAAATTTTCAGGTACATCACACTTTTTAGTGTGGTAGAACGGGTCTGCCTGAAGGTCAGAAATTTCCATATGGTTGCAGGGCACCTGACTCACTTCAATATCCATGGGGTTGTTGAACAGTGCAAATTTTTGTTTTAGGGTGTAAAAATTCTGAAATCTGTCCTGGAACTCTTTCTTGATATATATTATTATTTCATGAAACATACTAAACTTTGTGTCACTTTTTTCTTCTTTCAACTGCTGACAAGATGGGAAATGTGCCGTATTATTTGCCTTCAGTGCAATTTGCATTACATCAAGTTTTTTGCGGAAGCTCTCAATGCGTCCATAAAGCTGGGAGATATTTTGTTTTCTGCCTTGTAGTTTCAGGTTTAAAGTATTTAGATGGGATGCTAAATCTGTCAGAAAAGCAAGATTATTTAAAAACTGAATTTCTTCCAGTTTTCCTTGATACTCATGCCCAATGTTTTCATTTCTGAGAAAAGCAAGAATTTCATTCCTCAACCCAAGAAACTGTTGCAGGCATTTTCCAGCACTTATCCAGCGCACTTCACAGTACAATGTAATGTCACCATACTCATCTTCCAAATTGTCCAGGAATGCAATAGACTCTGTGTCTATGGGCTTTATTGCCTCCCCTTATTAAATTTACAGTATTTACAACAGTTTTCATTGTCTCACTGAGCCTTATAATTTTTCCACAGAGAGCCTTCTGGTGGATAATGCAGAGGAAAAACAAACAATTCATGCCTTTTTCTTTACACAGTCCTATTAACCCAGTTTTATGACCAACCATTGCTTTAGCTCCATCTGTTGCAATGCCAGAGCACTTAACAAAACCTCCATATTTAGAAACGACATCATCCAGTGCATTGACAATGTCAATACCTTTTTTGCTGGTTTCTAATGATTTCAATTCTAACAGTTATTCGTGAATTTCAAATTCTTCGTTTATTGTTCTGACAAAGATAAGGAGCTGGCTGATGTCAGCTATATCTGTGCTCTCATCTAGAGCTAGAGAGTAAAGTTCACATTTTTCCAAAATGCCCTTGAGAGAACCTGAGACTTCACCACCCATATCATTAATTCTTCAACTTACTGCCTGATAAGACAAGGAAACTGTTTCAAAAATGTTAGCCATCTTATTATCTCCAAATGAAGATGCCATTTTTACAGCACATCTCTTAATGAGCTCACCATCCCTAAAAGACTTTTTACTTTTAGCTAACTCTAAACAAACCTCATACGATGCCTTTAAACCAGTAGTGTTTGATGGTTGCTGGAAGATATTTTTCTGTCTAGTTAGTTTCAGCTTCAAATCATTAAACACACAACTGCTGGCACTTCCCTGGTATTGATNTGCCATTTTTACAGCACATCTCTTAATGAGCTCACCATCCCTAAAAGACTTTTTACTTTTAGCTAACTCTAAACACACCTCATACGATGCCTTTAAACCAGTAGTGTTTGATGGTTGCTGAAAGATATTTTTCTGTCTAGTTAGTTTCAGCTTCAAATCATTAAACACACAACTGCTGGCACTTCCCTGGTATTGATCGTATTTGGATTTATGCAAGCTTGTATAGTGTCTACCCACGTTATACTCCTTCGAAACACCTAATACTTGAGAACAGATAACACACTGTGGTTTTCCATTATGTTCAACAACAAAGTAACTTTCCTGCCACTCAGACTGAAATTGTCGTTTCTCATCTTCAACACGCCGTTTCTTAAGTTGCGCCATTTTAGGTACCGCTCTCGCAACAACGACGACAACAATCTCTCGTCGTACTATATCTCTCGAACAACCTCTCTCGTCAAAAACAACCACTTGGAACTACCCTGTGCTCCGTTTTATAGGGAAACAGAAACCTTCCAGAAAATCCGCCGCAGCACACGAACGATTGCGAACCTATCGGCAGCCAATCACTGGCGACCACCCGTTGCCTGGAGGCGGGGCCGCTTCTCGCGCCGAACGTATTCGTGAAAAAACAATTCTGATTGCTGGCGAACTTTTCGGTAACTGAAGACTGTTATAGGGGAAATGAAGATTGTAAGGTGCTGCTGACGTAAACTTTAAAAAAAACATAAAGTAGTATTACTTAAAAACTTAAAGCAGTAAAAAGGGTAAGCCATTTGTTTTCCAAATGTTAAATTATAGGCCAAAATATTTTTTTCCCGTGAGAAGGGCCAGGGTTAACAAAAATGAATAGGTGAGCCGCATGCGGCCCGCGGGCCGCGGTTTGGACCAAGCTGCTTTAGATGATGCTAGACAAGACCAGATCATCCTGATCAGTACAACAGCCATTCCACCCNGCGAACCTATCGGCAGCCAATCACTGGCCACCACCCGTTGCCTGGAGGCGGGGCCGCTTCTCGCGCCAAACGTATTCGTGAAAAAACAATTCTGATTGCTGGGGAACTTTTTGGTAACTGAAGACTGTTATAGGGGAAATGAAGATTGTAAGGTGCTGCTGACGTAAACTTTAAAAAAACATAAAGTAGTATTACTTAAAAACTTAAAGCAGTAAAAAGGGTAAGCCATTTTTTTCCAAATGTTAAATTATAGGCCAAAATATTTTTTTCCCGTGAGAAGGGCCAGGGTCAACAAAAATGAATAAGTGAGCCGCATGCGGCCCGCGGGCCGCGGTTTGGACCAAGCTGCTTTAGATGATGCTAGACAAGACCAGATCGTCCTGATCAGTACAACAGCCATTCCACCCTAGTTTTCTCATATTCCTACTGGGTACGTTTCACCTGACGTACTGGCGGGGACGAGTCTCATGCTCTACCATTCCACCTTGATTTTATCATATTCCTTCCGGTCTCCTTTCACTTGACACCCTGACGGGGACGTGTCTCATGCTGTGTCATTCCACCTTAGTTTTCTCGTATTCCTTCTGAGCACCTTTCACCAGACGCCCCGGCGGGGACGAGTCTCATTCTCTACCATTCCACATTGGCTTTCACATTCCTTTGGGTCTCCTTTCACCTGACGCCCTGATGGGGACGTGTCTCATGCTCTGTCATTCCTCCTTGGTTTTCTCACATTCCTTCCAATAGGATGAAGAAAATACATGCTAAAAACACACTGAGAGACCCCATTTGTCCCTGCTCGCAATAGCAGGTAACATAGTGTCTGCCGACCTTGACAGTTGGCCATTATTTTGAACTNCCCATTTGTCCCTGCTCGCAATAGCAGGTAACATAGTGTCTGCTGACCTTGACAGTTGGCCATTATTTAGAAGTATATATATGCCAGGACTGAAGGGTAAACAAACCTATATTATGTATATAAAACAATCATGGAATCACTCTGAGAAAATCCATTTGACCCACTCGCAACAGTAGAAACCATTTCAACAAGCAACTATGACCTTGACATTGAATGATGTTAAGCGACCTTGACCTGACCTAGGTTAACAGAATATGACCTTGACCTTGACCTTTAACCACCATCTCGAAAAATCTATCGCTTAAAAAAAAAGTCTCAAAATTTGTAGCAAATTTAAAAAACCCCATAAAAATCATAAGCCCTTCGTTTCGTCTTCGCCGAAGCTGAATACGGCAGCATGCTCCTGTCTTCAGTTGCTAATGTCTTATCGCGGAAGAACATAGATGCTGACATGTATTGTGAACTATCTGCGAAGAGTGACATGAAGTTTAAATAGCTATTTTCTAAAGACCCCAAAGACCTGCTTGATAGACTATGAGTGTTGGTCCCATTGCAGAGAAGTAGACATATTTTGTCGGCGAAGAGAAAAATTATATTATTAATGAACTCGAAGCTAAAGACTTTATTGAATGACATGTTATGTATGTGTATGATTTAATTATAAATATGTATAAATGTAAAATATTTTTTTAAAAATTTAATTTGTTTTGTTGACTAAAAAATGTATTTACTGCAATTTCTTTATAAATGACTGACAGGTTGCAAGTTAATGTATTTCTACAATACTTCCAACTCACTTCCCGATGAACAACCAACATTATATTTACAATTCTTGCTATGTCTATTCAGGCTATAACTGCGGGCGAACATGCAATGACTACTTTCATGTTGTCGCGATGTAAGGAGCAAATCTTCAGAGTACCTTGCTGTTGACGATGCGGTCACAGATGGTAAGTCTTCAACCAACGATTCCATCTTTATATTGTAACAACATATGTGATGGTGGCAGATGTATGTAGACATAACAATCTGCTATTGTTCGATTATCATGGCATGATGGTTCGTGTTGTCCATCTCGGGTAGTCACAGCAAGACCTGCTTGTTACCTACTTATAAATGTCCGACAGGCTGCAAGTATTTGAGATGAACACACATTGAGTACGGTCATGTACGAAAATGTTTTGTTGGATATATATTCCATTGCGATTGTTGCACGATGAGCTCGATACTTGAATAAGTATAAATATATAATTCAGGAATTTTTTTTAAATTNCGATGAGCTCGATACTTGAATAAGTATAAATATATAATTCAGGAGTTTTTTTAAATTGTATATCTGGTATTTTTACCTGTGAAATGATCGAACTCTCTATGGGGTTGGAATCTGCGATACCTTATTTTCAACCATGATGTACTGTCTCCAGTGTCATCAGGGTACATGAGTTTTTTCCTATAAACTGCATGTAGAAGTGTCGTCTCTTCATCATAAGTTAGGTATATGTTTGTATACATATTTTATTTCGTATTTCATATGTAAGAAGGAATTCTTGAGGCAGGTATACAAGCTCGATATCTGAGTGCTGCAAGTGATTTAATCAGNTTGTATATCTGGTATTTTTACCTGTGAAATGATCGAACTCTCTATGGGGTTGGAATCTGCGATACCTTATTTTCAAGCATGATGTACTGTCTCCAGTGTCATCAGGGTACATGAGTTTTTTCCTATAAACAACACATAGCAGTGTTGTCTCGCTTGCGCGACTAATGGTTTGAATTATGTTGTTTCGTACTTGCTTATAGTTCTAACACTATAAATGTTATGTATTCAAATAAATATTGTATAAGTATATATTTAGTATTTAAAACTGGATAAATTGAAACTTTGTCATATATAACAGAACTCCTATCGTAAAAGGAAGTGTATGTGTGTGACCCTGGAGCATGATGCAACTCTCTCTCGCCCAGTGTTCAGTGTCATTCGTTCGACTTGCCGAGACCTGCACGGTGCTCGCGTTACCGACCGACCATGTGAGCTGCCTCACTTATGTCCCTGTTAGTTGTTCGTACAACGAAGGTCGGGTTGTACACGTTCTGCTGCTAGTGTTTTACTCTGAATGCGACGGTTTCGTTTCAGTCAGTTTGTAAGAAAGTTGTCTGCTGTTCTGTTGTACTGACCAGGACGGTCTGGTATTGTATAGCATCGTTTAACATACAGAGTACAGTCCATGATGCTTGTGTAATATGTAATTGTAATGGTTGGCAAGTGCTTATAACTATTTTCCCCTTATATTTTTTATGTCTGTTTGCAACAATGTATAAGAATGTTGACCTTATCGCACCTATGCTTCTTGCCTTCGTAAAGGTTTTTTTATACTAACATGATGTGTAGCACATGATACTCGCACAATATACATAGGTTTTTAGAAGGTTATAACTATTTGTATAAATAATCATTTTTTTATATATGTTCACATCAGCATCCTATCTTGAAAACATTCTAGGCATGAGATACAGCTAAAAGTCTCTTCATCATAAGTTAGGTATATGTTTGTATACATATTTTATTTCGTATTTCATATGTAAGAAGGAATTCTTGGGGCAGGTATACAAGCTCGGTGTCTGAGTGCTGGAAGTGATTTAATCTGCCTGTTTTTTGTGATAGTTAATAAAATTATCTGACCACTACGGCAACATCCTATAGTTTTCACAGCGTCTCCTGACGACGGGAGAATGAAGTTCTGAGTTATGCGTGGTGGTACAAACTTCTTTCATAAACCTAAAAGTGAATAGGGTGGGTGGAAGCGATATCCTCTGCAAACGCCAGTTTATTCGAAGCAATATTTTATATAATCATGCTTGATGTATTCAAACGAAATAATTTGTTAACATGCCCTGTATAACTGAATTGCTCTCATAAAAGAACATGTATTTGTAATATGTGATTGGGATGTTCAGTAAGTGCTTATACATTTTTTCCTTATCATTTTTTTAAATATTAGTTTCCATCAGTGTTAATATTATCGTTCCCACACTTCACAGCGGAAATTTCGTTGCATAACATAACGTACAGCGCACGGTGCTCACATATATGTACATGTTAGTAAATATGAATAACTATTTACATTTATAATTAATTTTATTTTAATCTGTTTTTCTCATTGCATAGCAGTGTCTCATCCCTTTTGGGCGAATAATGTTTTAAATGTATGTTGTTTTGTATGTGCTTGCGGTTCTGCTAATATATAAATGGCATGTATTCAAAATAAGTATATACAAATATAGTATTTAAAACATGATAAATTGTTAGTTTGTACTGTATAACTGAATTCCTCTCGTAAAGGAAAGTGCATGTGTGACTTGGCTGGTCTGGCACCCTGGAGCCTGATGGAACTCTCTCTTGGCTAGTGTTCTGTGTCATCTGTCGAGACTCACAGTGTTCGCGCTGCCCGTCGGCTGTCTGGGAAGGCTGTACAGATTGATCGCGCGGAGTCGTCCGGGTCGGGTATGTTCCGCTGCTAGTGATGTGATTGTTGGTTGTTCATTAACTGCAAGGGTTTCGTTTCAGTCAATCCGTAAGTAAGTCGTTTGCTCTTCGGTTGTACTGGTCAGGACGGTCTGGTATGGTATTGCGACATTTAACATACACTGCATGCAGCACTCGATGCTTGTGTAATATGTTATTGTGCTGGTTGGTAACCGCTTATAACTATTTTTCTCTTTACATTTTGTTTTTGCATATTGATATGTATGTTTTGTTAACATCGTAATTATATACATGACTTTGTTTTTTTATTCTATGCCCGGTTGTTAAGGCTTGCCCATGTTAGCGATGACTCGAGCTTCCAACCCTTGTGTAGGACTGATTATGAGCGTTTTTATTATAATATAAGTATTTTACAGTTACCGCAACTATGCGCATCGTGCATGTATCACATTTATATGTATCTTGCTTTTTGCTTATAGCAATTTGTTGTAATTTAACCATGCTGACTTTTATTTATCTATACATTTTCACATTTATATATCCAGTCTAGATGTTATTGGTCGGTTAAGGGAGGCTAGCTGTCGCTATGGGGGATAGAGTTGTTAGACACTTGCATTACCATGCGGCAAGGGTGGTGGTTGTTGGTATCGATGAGTGCATGCAGGGGGATGAATATGTATGTGCTATTTCAGAACCTACACACCTGCGGTTCGGGAATTACAGCCAATAATGCTTAGAAGTGCATATAAGACATAAATGATCTCGCGATCATTTTCGTTGTAGGGGGCGATGTTTATATTACGAATTTGGTGACTGTATTTTTAACAGTTAGGAAATTGCAGTCAACTATGCTTATAAGTACACATAGGGTTAAATGACCTTGCGATCATTTTCGTTGTCGGGGCGATGTCTTTGTAACGAATTGGATGTCTTTATCTTAAACAGTTCGAAAGGTATGGCCAACTATGCTTATTAGTGTGCATAGGGCATAAATTACCCTGCGATCATTTTCTTTGTCTGGGGTGGTGCCTATGTTATGAATTTGGTGACTTTCTTCAACGGATCGGGAATTACAGACAACTATGCTTATAAGTTCACTTATGGCATACATGACGATGCGATCATTTTCTTTGTTGTGTGTGATGCCTATGTTATGAATTTGATGGCTCTATCTTAAANTGCAGTCAACTATGCTTATAAGTACACATAGGGTTAAATGACCTTGCGATCATTTTCGTTGTCGGGGCGATGTCTCTGTAACGAATTGGATGT
This sequence comes from Clitarchus hookeri, assembly GCA_002778355.1. Classification (NCBI taxonomy): domain Eukaryota; kingdom Metazoa; phylum Arthropoda; class Insecta; order Phasmatodea; family Phasmatidae; genus Clitarchus; species Clitarchus hookeri. The sequence continues at coordinate 1,076,881 of NQII01000011.1, forward strand.
CTTTATCTTAAACAGTTCGAAAGGTATGGCCAACTATGCTTATTAGTGTGCATAGGGCATAAATGATCCTGCGATCATTTTCTTTGTCTGGGGTGGTGCCTATGTTATGAATTTGGTGACTTTATTCAACGGATCGGGAATTACAGACAACTATGTTTATAAGTTCACTTAGGGCATACATGACGATGCGATCATTTTCTTTGTTGTGTGTGATGCCTATGTTATGAATTTGATGGCTCTATCTTAAANGGCATACATGACGATGCGATCATTTTCTTTGTTGTGTGTGATGCCTATGTTATGAATTTGATGGCTCTATCTTAAATGATTCGGTAATTACAATCAACTAGCTTATACGTTCGCATAAAGTCATAAATGGCCCTGCGATCATTTTCCTTGTCGGGGATGAAGTCTATTATGAGTTTGGCATGAAGTAGGGACATCTGGTAGGAATGTGAGAGCATGAAGTAGGGACCGCGATCAACGTCGTTGGTCAGGAATGGAAGAGCGCGAAGTAGGGTCAACTGGTAGAAAGGAATGTAAGAGCATGAAGTAGGGACGTCTGGTAGGAATGCGAGACCATGAAGTAGAGACCACGATTGACGTCGTTGGCCAGGNAAGAGCATGAAGTAGGGACGTCTGGTAGGAATGCGAGACCATGAAGTAGAGACCACGATTGACGTCGTTGGCCAGGTAGGCAAGAGCGTGAATAAGGGACAACTGGTAGGAAGGAATTTAAGACCCTTACGAGAGTCTCGCGTAGCCAATCAGAGACGAGTCACTTTTGAGAGCCTCGCGTATCCAAACGTGCAGGACTGCACCTTGGTACTGGATAAACCCGAATAATTTTTTTCGCANCTTTTGAGAGCCTCGCGTATCCAAACGTGCAGGACTGCACCTTGGTACTGGATAAACCCGAATAATTTTTTTCGCACTATTAATTTTTATAAATATCCTTTTGAAATGTTCGCAAGGAATGAAATAGGTTGCCTCGTGAATCAAGAAGGCCCGTGCTCGAATTCTGGAAGACTCTGAGAAAAACCCCTCGCTTGGAATGCAAGAGCGCGAAGTTAGATAGTCTTTATTTGCTGGGGAAATGTCCGCCGTCAGCAAGGAATGAGAGAGGTTGTCTCGTGACGTCATCCAAGTTGACGGCTCGTCACTCGTCCCCTGCCAGGTGCCAGGTGTGCCAGAAGGCACTATACAGGGTGATTCTAAAATCATGAGATAAATATTGAGGGGTGGTAGAGCTCACTAAAACAAACAATTATTGTATAGGAATATATGGACGGAAGTGTCACGTTGAGGTACAAACACAAACATAACACAGGACATGCAAAACATTGTTTATTTACAATGTCGCTTCTAAATCCCTTTTAATCAAGTCTCGATTTGAAGGATACCCCCGTAAACTTTCGGGAGTAAATGCTCTGAGGTCAAAATTCCATTGAAAACCTCGTCGCTCGACTACCCTGTGCGGCTGCACGCGTTCGTGAAATACCCGACGTATTTGAATCTGTTCGCCAATCACTCCACCGACGCTACCAAGCTTGCATTACTGTCGGTGGTAGTACTTTTGAGCAATTATTATAAACATTGCTATAAAAGGCATTTAGCGGCGACGTTGTAAATAAACAATGTGTTGCATGTCATGGTTATGTTTGTGTTTGTGCCTCAACGCGTCACTTCCGCCCATATATTCCTATACAATAATTGTTTGTTTTAGTGAGTTCTACCACCATTCAAAGTTTGTCCCATGATTTTAGAATCACTCTGTATATAACTACTCCCGTCTGTAAATGTATTATCTATGACCTTTTATCACTGAGAAAAAGGTTTTGTTGAATCAAAGAAAGTTTTTTTCGCGCAAACAAATTAATAGATTGTTTTAGGCAATACAATATTTTGCTGTCGAAACCATATTATTTTGTTGTTCTTGTTTGGCTGCCCTGAAAAACAAAGCTTTGGTTGGTCCCATTAAAGATTGGTTTTTGCTCTACGTACATTAAATAGTTTCGGCTAATATATGAAAAAGAACTTCGTAGCGCGACCGATATTCAAACCTAGATCAGCTGCGCCCATGTACTACACCCTAGCAACGTCGGCTAAATTGACTATTAATGAAAACTAAATGTTGTTAATACATACGTTTCAAACACTGAACAACTTGCCGCAAATAAATATTTCAAGTTTTACACCTTTACTTTTTAGCTTCTTGTTATTCTTGTTTTATTAGGATGTTTTAACTATTATTTGGCACTAATAATTGCAGTAACAAGCACTGTTTCTATCATAATTGTCACAAAAATACAAACAAACTCTCGAGTTGTATTTTCGAACAAAGGAAGTCAAATTAGTGGCCAAACAAATCTGTACAGCTCATTTAACCAAATATTTTTATAACAGTCGAATTTATTTTGCGATAACACGGAGGTTTTGTTAATTGAAGTGTGTTTTGTTAGATCAACAAAATTAATTTTGTTACTTTTCATGTTTTGCTAACTCAATAAAATATTTTTTTGAGAACTAAATCTATTTTTGACCTTATACAAACAAATATGTTATTGCCTGAAAACAACGATTATCTTAGCGTGCCTATTTCATATTGGGAACAAAACTTAAGCATTTGTGACTTGTCGTGCACTGTAAATCCTGCATAAATAGACTTGTCGAACAGAATTCATTTATGAACAGATTTTCACAGTAGATGGTTCCGTCCAGAAAGTGTTTTGTCGCCAGTTCTTCAGCTTCTCTTCATGGCACATCAGCTTCATTTTTGACATTTTCATTAATGTTTGTGAGCTTGCCGAAAATTCAGTTGTAATAAATATTTGCAATTTTACCACATCAGTGCATACACTTACAGAGAATGTACGTGTGGTATCCCCCCAAGGAAAAAAAATCTATATATTTATGACAGCCATCATACATGTTTTTCTTTTTAGAAAAGGTCCCATATACTAAAGTAAGGATCCTCAATATTTCCATATCTTAAGCCTTATATATGGCAATTTACGTACTGTATTGATTAGGAACTTATATTACAATTTTGGGAAGATTACTTAAACAAGAGTTACAAAAACTGAGGAATATTGTAATAGAAATCGTATCAGTTTTATTGCATCAACATAATAGAACCTTATCTCGAACGAGTTAAAACTATCAAAATTCTGGAGTGTAATTATATGAGGACGTCTGTCATAAGGGAATGGGGGAGTAGGAGACAGTAGCAGACCAACCGCCATGTTGTGACGTCACCCGACCGCCAAATTGGATCTAAATGGCCTTGACCTTAATGTCCTTTCCCGTGACATTGACCCGTGCTTGTGACATAAATGACCTTCAACTAAAAAATCGCAAAATTCCCAAAAAAATTAAAATGTTAAAAAACACTACCTAAAATAGATATAAATATTTTTTTAATATAAATTAAATTTTTTTTTAACATTAACATTTGAATGTTAACGCATAAAGGGATAGGGAAGTAGGAAGGAGCCAGGAGCCGAAATGCCANGTTGTCTCGTGACGTCATCCAAGTTGACGGCTCGTCACTCGTCCCCTGCCAAGTGCCAGGTGTGCCAGAAGGCACTATACAGAATGATTCTAAAATCATGAGATAAATATTGAGGGTGGTAGAGCTCACTAAAACAAACAATTATTGTATAGGAATATATGGGCGGAAGTGTCACGTTGAGGTACAAACACAAACACAACACAGGACATGCAAAACATTGTTTATTTACAATGTCGCTTATAAATCCCTTTTAATCAAGTCTCGATTTGTTCCTATGGGGGCATTTGAAAGCCCTCATTTACGAGACTCCAGTTTATTCCATTGAAAACCTCGTCGCTCGACTATCCTGTGCGGCTGCACGCGTGCGTGAAATACCCGGCGTATTTGAATCTGTTCGCCAATCACTCCACCGACGCTACCAAGCTTGCATTACTGTCGGTGGTAGTAATTTTGAGCAATTATTATAAACATTGCTGTAAAAAGGCATTTAGCGGCGACGTTGTAAATAAACAATGTGTTGCATGTCATGTGTTATGTTTGTGTTTGTGCCTCAACGCGTCACTTCCTCCCATATATTCATATACAATAATTGTTTGTTTTAGTGAGTTCTACCACCACTCAAAGTTTGTCCCATGATTTTAGAATCACTCTGTATATAACTACTCCCGTCTGTAAATGTATTATCTATGACCTTTTATCACTGAGAAAAAGGTTTTGTTGAATCAAAGAAAGTTTTTTTCGCGCAAACAAATTAATAGATTGTTTTAGGCAATACAATATTTTGCTGTCGAAACCATATTATTTTGTTGTTCTTGTTTGGCTGCCCTGAAAAACAAAGCTTTGGTTGGTCCCATTAAAGATTGGTTTTTGCTCTACGTACATTAAATAGTTTCGGCTAATATATGAAAAAGAACTTCGTAGCGCGACCGATATTCAAACCTAGATCAGCTGCGCCCATGTACTACACCCTAGCAACGTCGGCTAAATTGACTATTAATGAAAACTAAATGTTGTTAATACATACGTTTCAAACACTGAACAACTTACCGCAAATAAGTATTTCAAGTTTTACACCTTTACTTTTTAGCTTCTTGTTATTCTTGTTTTATTAGGATGTTTTAACTATTATTTGGCACTAATAAATGCAGTAACAAGCACTGTTTCTATCATAATTGTCACAAAAATACAAACAAACTCTCGAGTTGTATTTTCGAACAAAGGAAGTCAAATTAGTGGCCAAACAAATCTGTACAGCTCATTTAACCAAATATTTTTATAACAGTCGAATTTATTTTGCGATAACACGGAGGTTTTGTTAATTGAAGTGTGTTTTGTTAGATCAACAAAATTAGTTTTGTTACTTTTCATGTTTTGCTAACTCAATAAAATATTTTTTGGATAACTAAATCTATTTTTGGCCTTATATAAACAAATATGTTATTGCCTGAAAACAACGATTATCTTAGCGTGCCTATTTCATATTGGGAACAAAACTTAAGCATTTGTGACTTGTCGTGCACTGTAAATCCTGCATAAATAGACTTGTCGGACAGAATTCATTTATGAACAGATTTTCACAGTAGATGGTTCCGTCCAGAAAGTGTTTTGTCGCCAGTTCTTCAGCTTCTCTTCATGGCACATCAGCTTCATTTTTGACATTTTCATTAATGTTTGTGAGCTTGCCGAAAATTCAGTTGTAATAAATATTTGCAATTTTACCACATCAGTGCATACACTTACAGAGAATGTACGTGTGGTATCCCCCCAAGGAAAAAAAATCTATATATTTATGACAGCCATCATACATGTTTTTCTTTTTAGAAAAGGTCCCATATACTAAAGTAAGGATCCTCAATATTTCCATATCTTAAGCCTTATATATGGCAATTTACGTACTGTATTGATTAGGAACTTATATTACAATTTTGGGAAGATTACTTAAACAAGAGTTACAAAAACTGAGGAATATTGTAATAGAAATCGTATCAGTACTATTGCATCAACATAATAGAACCTTATCTCGAAGGAGTTAAAACTATCAAAATTCTGGAGTGTAATTATATGGGGACGTCTGTCATAAGGGGATGGGGGAGTAGGAGCCAGTAGCAGACCAACCGCCATGTTGTGACGTCACCCGACCGCCAAATTGGATCTAAATGGCCTTGACCTTAATGTCCTTTCCCGTGACATTGACCCGTGCTTGTGACATAAATGACCTTCAACTAAAAAATCGCAAAATTCCCCAAAAAAATTAAAATGTTAAAAAACACTACCTAAAATAGATATTTATATTTTTTAAATATAAATAAAAAAATTTTTTAACATTAACATTTGAATGTTAACGCATAAAGGGATAGGGAAGTAGGAAGGAGCCAGGAGCCGAAATGCCANTTTTTTAACATTAACATTTGAATGTTAACGCATAAAGGGATAGGGAAGTAGGAAGGAGCCAGGAGCCGAAATGCCACCATGTTGTGAAGTCACTCGACCACCATAATTGAATATAGATGATCTTGAATCTCACCGAACGCCCGTGACATGGTACCACGCCCATTACCTTAAATGACGTTTAACTAAACAATAGCAAAATTTCCAAAACTTTATAAAAAAAATTTAAAAATACCTATAAAGAAAAAAATTAAATTTGGAATGTTTAGGCATAAGGGGATGGAGAGTATGAGCCAGAAGCTGGCCGCACGTCATGTTGTGAGATCACCCGACCGCCATCTTGGGTCCGAGAGATCGTGAACCTGCTGCTCTTTGACCTTGACCACGCGACTTTGGATGATCTTGAAACCGAAAATTTCAAATCTCTCCCCCACCCACCTCACCCTAAATTAGAAATTTGTTTCAAAAATTTAAAAATTAAAAAAAAAAAATTAAAGAGTTACATGCAAAAGGTCCGAGGTTTGGTGACAGCTGGAGCGATCAGCAACTAAGCTTCCGACACTAAGACCGCAAACGACTAACCCCCACCACTAAACCCCTCTAATTGTATTGGTTGATTACTTGTTTTCGCTTGAACCCTCCTCTACCCTCTACCCTCAAAGCGACCCAATTCCCTCTCCATAATAAATTATGCTTGTTCTTCATTAGGTATTTTTTCTGTTACCAGTCCCCCCTCCACTATATTCCGAACATTTATTCACCCTCACTTAATCCCTTACCACTATCGCTCTTGTTTTCAACATTGTCCACCAGAGTGTTATAGTGTGGGGAAAGTAGTTAATGTGAACAAAGTTTCCCCTCGCCTTAGTTTGTCGTCTGATGTGGCAGATGGCAGATTGTNGTGGGGAAAGTAGTTAATGTGAACAAAGTTTCCCCTCGCCTTAGTTTGTCGTCTGATGTGGCAGATGGCAGATTGCACTCTCTTCCCTGATGTTTCCAGCATTCAGTCTGGTAAGTTATTTTTTTAAGTTGGAGTGTAGACATAAAGATGAAGTGTTCGTTTAATAGCATGCTGGAGACCAATATCCCGATCTCATCTTTAGTGGTACCATCCTTGATTCCAACTGGACTGCCTATAATGTCTTCGATGCTATTCGCAACCCGTTTGGGTAAAACCCTTGATAATCAGAATGAATTAGGGCAACTCTAGTGATAGTCATTCTTACCTTCCGTGCTCTTCTCAACCATTATTGCATTAATTCGCCCACTCTTTCTATCAATCTCGCAATCTTTCCGGCTATCTTCCAATTTTTACACCAATCTTCCAATATTCGATCAATCTTTCCATAAATCACACAATATTCCCATCAATCGTCCAATCTTACCATCAATCTTCCAATCTTGCCATCGATCTGTCGCTCTATCCTGCAATACTTTCATCAATCTCGCTATCTTTTCATCCAATTTTAACCAAATTTTACGATCATCTCGCAATATTTATATCAATATTTTGCCTAATATTTCGATCAGTCATGCCATCTTTCCATCAGTTTTCCAATCTTTCGCTCAAAATTTAGATAAACCTCTCAATATTACAATTTATCTTTCAATTATCTCACAATATTTCCATCAATCATTCGGCCAATCTTTCTATCTTCTCGCAATCTATCCATTTTGAAAAGCGGGTTTAAAAGCTAGTAGAGCGTTAGAAAGGTAGAATCTCTTCTACCAATATTTCGATCAATCTCTTTTACCAATATTTCGATCAATCTCACAATCCTTCCATCAATTTTCCAATCTTTCATCCAATTCTCANGAATTAGGGCAACTCTAGTGATAGTCATTCTTACCTTCCGTGCTCTTCTCAACCATTATTGCATTAATTCGCCCATTCTTTCTATCAATCTCGCAATCTTTCTGGCTATCTTCCAATTTTTACACCAATCTTCCAATATTCGATCAATCACACAATATTCCCATCAATCGTCCAATCTTACCATCAATCTTCCAATCTTGCCATCGATCTGTCGCTCTATCCTGCAATACTTTGATCAATCTCGCTATCTTTTCATCCAATTTTAACAAAATTTTACGATCATCTCGCAATATTTATATCAATATTTTGCNATCAATCTCGCTATCTTTTCATCCAATTTTAACAAAATTTTACGATCATCTCGCAATATTTATATCAATATTTTGCCTAATATTTCGATCAGTCATGCCATCTTTCCATCAGTTTTCCAATCTTTCGCTCAAAATTTAGATAAACCTCTCAATATTACAATTTATCTTCCAATCATCTCACAATATTTCCATCAATCATTCGGTCAATCTTTCTATCTTCTCGCAATCTATCCATAAACTTTTCGCCCAAATTTTCGATCATCTCGCAATCTTTCCATCAATCTCTTCTACCAATATTTCGATCAATCTCTTTTACCAATATTTCGATCAATCTCACAATCCTTCCATCAATTTTCCAATCTTTCATCCAATTCTCAGTAAACCTCCTCAGCAACCTCTCCTCAGTAATCATCCTCCTCAGCAATAATCCTCCTCAGCAATCATCCTCCTCAGCAATCATCCTCCTCAGCAATCATCCTCCTCAGCAATCATACTTCTCAGCAATCATCCTCCTCAGCAATCATCCTCCTCAGCATTCATCCTCCTCAGCAATCCTCCTCTCAGCGAACCGCACTTGATGTTTTGTATGCAGTCCACTGTGCATTTATACTTAAAGTCTTCATTAATATTCTGTATGCGGATCTTTACTCTAATAGGCAAGTGCTCATAGCACCACTTTAGAGGCATGAGTGCTAAAAGGATACAGCACAAAAAAATTAAAAAGCAATTATTTTATTTTAAAAATTGTTATACTTATGTCACACATTACAATGTCAGAAGAAAGCAGTTAATCACATCGTGCAATATAACCCCTCGCCTTCAGTTCGTCTGAGTTTACAAACAATTTCACTCAAGTCTTCGAGAAATATGTNTCCTCCTCAGCATTCATCCTCCTCAGCAATCCTCCTCTCAGCGAACCGCACTTGATGTTTTGTATGCAGTCCACTTTGCATTTATACTTAAAGTCTTCATTAATATTCTGTATGCGGATCTTTACTCTAATAGTCAAGTGCTCATAGCACCACTTTAGAGGCATGAGTGCTAAAAGGATACAGCACAAAAAAATTAAAAAGCCATTATTTTATTTTAAAAATTGTTATACTTATGTTACACATTACAATGTCAGAAGAAAGCAGTTAATCATATCGTGCAATATAACCCCTCGCCTTCAGTTCGTCTGAGTTTACAAACAATTTCACTCAAGTCTTCGAGAAATATGTNATCGTGCAATATAACCCCTCGCCTTCAGTTCGTCTGAGTTTACAAACAATTTCACTCAAGTCTTCGAGAAATATGTAGCCAGCATTCTTGTAATTTTCTGCCGTCTTCGCACTACTAGTAGCAGGAAACTCGTTGGAGAGATGCATGAGAACATTGGGAAAATCGTCATTGTCTTCACCACCAACACTGTCTTTACGATCGTCTTCACCTCCTGTTACGTCTTCGATATCAAGTTTGCTTTTCTTTGTAGCATGAGTTGCATGTCTATCATCAGTATTTAGGGCTGATGATCGTTTATTTTGATATTCGTCGATTTCATGCGAATATCTTACATCTGTATATTTCGCACGAACCAACTCTACTCATTCCATCATTAACTGTCTCATCACAATCGTTCATGGAATCAGTACCCATCGATGCAGCAAGAGATATTGGTTGCAACATTTGCTGGTTCCCAGTAAACGAATACTTGCAGATCTTGGTGCGTTATTTAAACATCGCCTTGCAAAAACAGCACAGGACCAACATATTATTGCTTCATCGCGCAAATAGGACTCTTCGTACAGGTGTCTCTCTCATGTCAACGAGCATTTTGACCGAAGGTGAAAACTCTATCACAGAATCGACACTGACGACAATCAGGTAGCGATGATGCAGCTCTCGGCTCCGTGTTAATTGTGGTCAAAGGCAGACCTTCGTATTCACGATTCATCTTCGCTGTATGACGAGAGAGCGCTTCCAAATCGATGTTCACCTCACAATGTCAGAACGACAACTAACATTTTTCTATAAACATTTCTATAAACAAACTATTCCAAACATTCTCACGCATCTCTCCAACGAGTTTCCTGCGACAAGTGGCATGAAGGCGACAGAAGACAACAACCGTGCCGGCGACATATTTCCCGAAGACTCGAACGAAATTGTTTTTACACTCAGACATTTGATCACTTTGCCACAAGGTGAAGATTTATCTCACATCAATGAGATATCTTCAATCATCAACGAACTGAAGGAGAGGAGTTATATCGCATGATGTAATGAGCTGCTTTCTTTNTCAATGAGATATCTTCAATCATCAACGAACTGAAGGAGAGGAGTTATATCGCATGATGTAATGAGCTGCTTTCTTCTGATATTGTAAAGTGTAAAATAAGAATAACATTTTAAAAATAAAATAATTGTTTTGTTTTGTTTTATTTCGTGCTGTATCTTTTTATCCCCCATATCTTTATAGTGGTGATANAAAATAAAATAATTGTTTTGTTTTGTTTTATTTCGTGCTGTATCTTTTTATCCCCCATATCTTTATAGTGGTGATATTATCACTCGATTATTAAAGTAAAGATCTGCATACAGAATATCAACGAAGACTTTAAGTATTAAATGCACATACAGTGGACTACATATAAAACATTAATGTTCAACATTTACAAATTTGGAGACAGTTGACGAATTAATTTAATTTCTATGCATATGGGTGGGGACAGACGACAATCCGAAGGATTAATCGAAGGATCGAACGAGGGATTGANTTTAATTTCTATGCATATGGGTGGGGACAGACGACAATCCGAAGGATTAATCGAAGGATCGAACGAGGGATTGAGATTGATTGAAGGATTGGTGATGATTGGTGTTAATCGTGGAGGACTGTGGAAAATTACTGAGGATTGCTGAGGAATGGTGAGGATTACAGAGGGTTGTAGAGGAGAATTGCTAAGGATTGGTGAATATTGCTGTGGATTGGTGAAGATTGGTGAGGATTGGTGAAGAGGATCGCGAATGATTGGTGAGATTTGGTGAGGATTATGAAGGGTTTCTGAGGATTGGTAAGGATTGCTGAGGATTGCTGAAGATTGGACAAAACATTGGAATATTAATAGAAAGATTGCGAGATGGAACCGAAGTATTGTGCGAAAGATTGATGGAAAGACTGCGAGATGATTGAAAGATTAGGCGGAATATTGATGAAAAGATTGCGAGATGGTCGATAGTTTGGGCGACAGATTGATGGGAAAATTGCGAGATAATTGGAAGATTGCCAGATAGATAGATGTAAAGATTGTGATATTGGCCTAATATTGCGGTATTCATCGAAGAATTGATGGTAATATTGGAAGATTTGACAAATAGTTTGTGAGATGAGAGAAATAACTGGTGGAAAGATTGGAAAATTGAAGAAAATATTACAAGATTGATCGAAAGATTGGATGAAATATTGAAATACTGATGGATGGGTTGGTCGNGAAAATTGAAGAAAATATTACAAGATTGATCGAAAGATTGGATGAAATATTGAAATACTGATGGATGGGTTGGTCGATTGATGAATTGGTGGTCGAGAAGAGCATGGAAAATAAGAATGACTATCACCCGAGCTGCCTTCGTACATTCCAAGTCTCAAGGGTTTTACCCAAACGGGTTGCGAATAGCATCGACTACATCATAGGCAGTCAGTCCAGCTGGAGTCAACGATGGTATTACTAAAGATTAAATCGGGTTGTTTGTCGTAAGGATGCTATTAAACGAACACTTCATCTTTATATCTACACTCCAATATCATGCTGGTCCTAACTGGTATTCAAAATTTTAGGCAGAGTTTTTAGTTTGGTGGGGAAATGTATGTGTAATTTATTACGAGTTTGTTTGAAAATATTCTGCAGATTTTGATGGAAGAGATGAACATAAAAAATAACTTACCAGACTGAATACTGGAAACATCAGGGAAGAGAGTGCGATCTGTCACCTCCCACATCAGACGACAAACTAAGGCGAGGGGCAACACATTAACTAGGTGACTTTCCCCACACTATAACACTCTGGTGGACAATGCTGAAAACGAAAGAACGAAAGTGGTGGTGGTAAGGGTTTAAGTGAGGGTAAATAATTGGTCGGACTATAGTAGTGGGGTGAGAGGTAACAGAAAAAATACCTAATGAAGAACAATCATAGTTTATTGTCGAAAGGGGAGGGGATAGCCTTGGCGTGGTGGGGTGGTAGTATGTCAAAAGAAGATGAGTAATCACCCAATTAAAATTGGAGAGGTTGTTGGTTGGAGGCTGTCTGTTGGCATTTGTGTCGGGAGCTTAGTCGTTGGTCGCTCCACCTGGCATCGAGCCTCGGACCACCTGTATTTGAGTCTTTAAGCGTTTTTCCTTTTTCTTTTTAATTTTTTAATTTTTTAGAATTTTTAAAGAATTTTTGGAATTTTTTTGGAATTTAAGATTTTTGGGTTTAAGGTTATAAGGTCATGGGGTCAAGGTCAAAGGTTAAGTTCAAGATCACTTGTGTCCAAGATGGCGGTTGTGTGACGTCACTACATGATNCATGGGGTCAAGGTCAAAGGTTAAGTTCAAGATCACTTGTGTCCAAGATGGCGGTTGTGTGACGTCACTACATGACGACTGTTCGGCTCCGAGCTCCTACTCCCCATCCCCTATGCCTAAACATCCAATAAAAAAAATATTTTCAGTTAATATATTTTTTTTTAATTATAAAATTTTTAATGATTTTTAATTTTTACAAATTTTTTGGAATTATGCTATTTTTTCAGTTTTNTTTTTTTTAATTATAAAATTTTTAATGATTTTTAATTTTTACAAATTTTTTGGAATTATGCTATTTTTTCAGTTTTAGGTCATTCAAGGTTACAGGCACAGGGTCAAGTCGTCGGCGTTATGTTAAGGTCAATGTCACCTGGATCCAATATGGTGGTCGGGATATCACATTATGGCGGTCAATTCGTGGCCCCTACTTCCCCATCCCCTTTTGCCTAAAAATTCTAAAAAAAAAAATTATTTTATTTTTCTAATTTATATATATACAGTGAAATCCCGAATATTTCGCATCCCGATTATTCGTATATCCCGCTAATTCGTGCAAATTTGCCGGTCCCTTGAGAAAATCCCTTTAATTCGTAAAAAAAAATGTATTCCGGTCCCCTCGATAATACGTATTTATTTTGGTGCTCGAGCTCAATTAAAACGTCTTATGATTCTTATTTACAACTTAAAAATCTCGTTAACTCGTAATGTTTTTAACCCTAAGATTGTACACCAGCTCTAGATTTATGAGATTCGGACAGGGTAAAAAAGATCAGTTGGGAACTGAGGGACGTAGGAGGGTTTGAAGGGCAGGTAATGACGCCGAGTAGGCTGTGAGACGATGTGTATGTGATTCCCAGAACTAAGAGGCGCCTTGGTGTCCGGCCTAGGGTTATGAGAGGGTAGGAGCTAGTGAAAAGTAAGAGGGTTTTAAGTGAAGGTAATGACGCTGAGTAGGCTTTGAGGCGATGAGTATGTGATTCTCAGAACTAAGAGGCGCCTTGCTGTCCGTTCTGCAGTTATGAGAGGGTAGGAAGGATCAGAGAGAGTGAAAAGTTGGTCAGTTCGGTCTTAGCCATGCCTCCGAAAAGAGCTAATAAGTGTCTTTCCATTAGAGAAAAAAAAGAAATCATTAACGCCATGGCCGGTGGTGATAAACAAATTGACTTGTCCAAACGTTAAAACGTTCCTCCTTCCACAATAACATCAATTCTGAAGAAAAAGAACAAAATCGCCTCCCAGACATTGGACAGCAAAGTAAAGCGCTTCAAGACTGGTGAGTATCCACAACTAGAAGATAATTTAAAAAAGTGGTTTGCGCAAGCACGGAATTCGAATGTACCAGTTGGAAGAAACATTTTAAAAGAAAAAGTAAAAGTTTTCGCAGAAAAAATGGGAATTAAAGACTTTCGTGGGATTGATGGTTGGTTTGATAGGGTTAAAAAAAGGCACAGCATAAAATTTAAGAAGCTTAGTGGGGAAAGTGCGAGTGTATCGGCCGACGTTTGTTCTGAGTGGAAAAACGAATTGGAAGAAATAATCGATTCTTATGAGCCCATAAACATTTTTAATGCCGATGAGACGGGGTTATTTCATAAGTGTCTCCCCTACCGATCAATGTGTTTTAAGGAAGAAAAGTGTCATGCCGGAAAAAATAGTAAAGAACGTGTAACCATATTGTTGGCCGCCAACATGGATGGATCTGAGAAATTAAGACCGCTCATGATAGGCAAATCAGCCAAACCAAGATGTTTTAAAAACATAAAAACTTTTCCGATGACCTATCGTGCAAACAAAAAAGCGTGGATGACGGGCGAATTATTCAAGGAATGGATACGATCAGTGAATGCTGATATGGAAAAAAGGCAACGGAAAATTCTACTTTTCATGGATAATTGTACGGCCCACAACAATACCCCACCGCTCAGTCATGCTAATGTTGTGTTTTTGCCTGCCAACACTACTTCTAAGCTGCAGCCTCTAGACCAGGGCATAATTAAAACGTTCAAAACCTTTTACCGCAAGGAAGTAGTGATGCAACTCCTTGACAGCATCGAGGATGGGAAGGATCATAAAATCACCTTATTTTCAGCCATGAACATTGCTCACAAGGCGTGGCAAAGTGTTAGCGAAAGCACAATAAAATACGGTTTTCGTGCTTGTGGATTCACGAAGGTGGAACTTTCATCAGCAGTTACTGAACAAGACTTAGAATGCCCTGTGAATTGGAATCGTCTTCCTCAAAATGAAGAAAATTCTATAACGTTTGAAGATTTCGTCCATTTTGACGATGGCCTAGCGGTAGCGGGGATTCTAACTGATGACGAAATTTTGGCTTCATCTCAGGACATTGATGGCGAAGGTGATGACGAAGATGATGTGCCGACAATTACACCTAAAGTGGCTAAACAATACATCAACAACGTGCGCCATTTCTTATCGAAATCAGACGTTGGCGATGAAGTATTTTCTGCTTTGAACATGCTTGACAAAGCCATCGACAATACCCGTCTGCACCAAAAGAAAATTACATTTTTTTTAAACATAAATTTTTAATGTGTTTTTTATTTATGTAATTATTGATTTATATATATATACAGTACATATGTATACATAATATGTAGCCATGCGTTTATCATTACATATTAATGCAAATTTGCATTAATCTCGTTATTATGTATTTTTTCTTTTTTTGCTCCCGATTATTGGTAATCCCGCTAATTTGAATATCTCGATAATTCATACTTAACATTCAGTCCCTTGACAATACGAATTATCGGGATTCTACTGTATATGTATATTCAATTTTTAAACTTTTTTTTCCGGTATTTTGCGATTTTTTGAGCTTGCGGACATTCAAGGTCCAGGCACGGGGTCAACGTCACGGGAGTAAAGTCAAGTTCTAAGTGGCCTAGATCCAATACGGCGGTCGAGTGACGTCACAACATGGCATTCGGTTGTCCCCTGGCTCCTACTACCCCAACGCCGTATGCTAGACTCCCCCAAATCGTTCCGTTCTCTGCAAATGGTTTCACATTTTTATTTAATAATACGAGTCGAAAGATTCCCATTTTGTGTACGATTTTTCAGAAAGCTGGAATTAACTAAATGTTTGCGGAAATAAAACTACAGCAATGTCGACCACTTTTTTATTAATAAAACAATGAAAAATGGTATTATAGTGAGGCATTGAATATTAATAAACTTTTATGTACACAAACTAGACGCCGCACATGACATTCAGTAGAGCTCGGGTTCGATTCTCGGTCCAGCCAACCTAATTTCGGGTTTTCACGATTTCCTAATGCCACTCAGGGCAAATTCCAGGATAGTTCTTTATTACAGTCCATCGCCGATTTCTCCTCCTTTCCTGCTTCCCGTCGTTAATAACCTCACTGTCGGCAGACACACTAAATCACAAAATGGAAAAAAATAATAGTAATGTTTACAAAGTCGTACTTGCAGCCATCTTGCGCCGCTATTGGCTATTGGCTGCTAGCTACATAGATACCACTGTTAACGTATTTGGAGGATGGACACGAGTTTACATCACGTTCGGTACATCGGGGAAAGAAAGGGTAGTATTCATAACGGCCTGACCTGTTTATGAAGGGAGTCTCGTATTTTGAAAACATTATCGTTGACCCACTTCACTTGTCTGTAAAAACAAATTTCGACCTTGGCGGAAACAAAAAAGACTGTTCCGATAAGAATTTTCTGATACCATCTTGCAGCNCCGATAAGAATTTTCTGATACCATCTTGCAGCTGTTTTGTAACGTTGGAGCCGTTGACGGAATGGGCTCTGCACCTATGCCGTGCAAAAGTGCCAAAGTAGTTAATTGAGCCCTGCTTTAAATACACTTTACTTCNAAAACATTATCGTTGACCCACTTCACTTGTCTGTAAAAACAAATTTCGACCTTGGCGGAAACAAAAAAGACTGTTGCGATAAGAATTTTCTGATACCATCTTGCAGCTGTTTTGTAACGTTGGAGCCGTTGACAGAATGGGCTCTGCACCTATGCCGTGCAAAAGTGCCAAAGTAGTTAATTGAGCCCTGCTTTAAATACACTTTACTTCNGAATGGGCTCTGCACCTATGCCGTGCAAAAGTGCCAAAGTAGTTAATTGAGCCCTGCTTTAAATACACTTTACTTCTCGTTTTGTATAATTTCGCCGTATGTTAATTTTGCATTGCTTCAGTCTAGTGAAACGCAAAATTGTTAGGAACCTACATGTGTTACTGATATGCTAATTCGTACTTTGACGTGTATAAAGTAAAAAAAAAAACCAATTTTATTTGTCACAATTTTAAACGTTACACTTCCAGCACAACGTGAAAACTTGGAACTATTGCACTTCATTCGCTGCCAACTTATCTGGCAGCCTGCATTGCTAATATGTGTGGTAAAGTGTATACAATTAACATAATTTTTTTTTCAAATGTTGATTTCGAAAGTGCTTACTTTACCGCTGCGTATCGTTTTGCTTTGTCAAAGATGCACACAAGGTCAACAAAATAACTGTGTATAGGGGTGATTTCTGATCAGTTACTTTGCTGCTTTAATGTTACAGTTGAACACTAAATAATTCCGGTGAAACCATGTACGTATACAATTATGTTATATCCAAAATTAATTTCTCACAAAGCAAAGTTGCACCAAACTAATCCCTTTTTAAAACATAAAATGTAACTAAAAGGAGGAAAATTACTTTTTGTGGATAAAAGCGGGATTTTTTACACGCTAACATACTATTACAAATTCAGGCAAAGCGAAGTTCTTAACTGAATTCAGGTTAATGTTCTAACAAAATCAAATAACATTTACATCTGGCTCAAAGCATAAACGTGCTTACTACAGTGGTAGCAACCCAGCGGACTGGTTACTATAGGCTATTCACGCTAATAAGAGCACTTTTTGAAGCCCTCTCATCTAGAATAATAGTCAATAAATATATTTCATTTTAGCCTTAGACGTTAACTTTCAAGCCCGGTGAAATATATACACTGTGTTTATTACTTGCATGGCTATATTTGTTTTAGAAAGTGATGGAAGGATAAAAAATGGTTGATAGGAAAAAGTAACTATGGGCCTCAAAAGTGCTCACTTTCCTTTTATTTTTCTATCTACATTTTAATTTACTGTGTCTATTTATCTATCTACATGAGCTATTTTCTTGTCTACTATATCACTTACTTTAATTATCTGGGTATTGGCAGCCTCGTTTGCACTATTTACAATTTAATTTACAATGTATTTCGCACTACTAATATGTATATCTACAACTTCGTTTATGCTACTAATTTTGATATCAAGGCGAACACTTGCACTCACTTGGCTACACAATCCCTCCATTAATGCTCGCAGTGCTTCCAGTTCTGCTGACATTTTTTCTATTTAACGGTTGTACAAAACAATCTTAGTTTTTGTTTGCCTAGAGTTTAGACAATTAATTAATTTAATTTAAAGTCACTAATTACTAGCCTATTGCCTAACTTAATTTACAATCGAATGCCTCCATCCCACTTCTGGCGCCAGTGCCAGTGTTACAAGACGTCAAAGAGACCTATCAGAGTTCGTGAAGGATGGCGGTTTTAATAAAAATAAAATAACTAAATTTATTTACACAGCTATTATTTACAACGTTTTACTATTCATCTGCACTATTACACTTGTTATTCTCAGTGAGCGCAATATTTAATGTTTATCTCAATTCTTATTATAGTCCTTCTCAGTGTCTCTAAATTGGTAGTAGCCTTTTAATTCACACTCATTATTTATGTTCAGTCTCTTTATTGCCATCATTCCAAGTGTCTTACGCTCACGCATCCAGTTCAATAGTCCCGCCCGCCAGTTTCATTCTCCACTGCACCGATGCTCGCAGTCCGCAGACACAACTCCCACTGCGTCACTCTCGACACCACTGGCTCGTCGTTTCGCTGGTCTTCTCACACCTGTCGCTTAAGGTCGCACGATCGTCCAAACTTTCAAACTCCAAGCTGTCGGCTTGGAAGCCCGTTGCAGCTTAAATAGTCCCGTTGGCCCGATGCTAGAGCATTGACCAGAACGTTCTTTCGCAGATAGCCGCCGCAGAAATTCCATCCGCTGAAGGTCAGGCTTATCGCGGCGGCACCCCTTTGCAAAGCGTCTCCCGCTTCCCAGATTACACTTGCCTGGCATTCCTTCGCTCTCGCGAGTAGGACGGGGCAAGGGAAGCTACGGAGAGTAGCAACATGTAACAGTACACGCTAAAAAGACACTTACACCGCTAGGCATTATGTACTGAAACTCCTGAAACTATTTTACGACGACTTAAACGCCTCCTTTTGCAACAGACGAAAAAAAATTACTTGGTAATTTCTTTAAAGTAGGTTTGAAATTAATTAACAATATTAAAATAATTTTTAACTGAAAGTCACTTTTTAAACTCACAACAAGTACACTTTAGAAACTAGCAAACCCCGTTGTGTTGTGAAAAAGGAAGCGGGCGTAGAGGAAGGGAATATGACTCGTGTTCCATCGGCTACTCACATCTTGAGAAACAGAAGACGCCCCTTTCGAAGATCAATGGACTCGTCGCAGTTCTTGAAAACACCACGATGATCGGTTCGCATCTAGCTGCAGTTTTTCGTCGTCAAACTCGCAGAGTGCTGTACCGCACTGAGAGAAAGGTTTGTTCCAACCAACCAAATATTTGTTTGTATAGGATAAAAAATGTATTTAGTTTCCCAGGCAAAATATTTTGTTGAGGAAACAAAACTTGAAAAGCAACAAAGCTGATTTTGTTGCTCTAACAAAATACACGCTTGAATTAACAAAACTTCTGTGTTGAGTCAAAATAAATTATACTGACAACAAAATATTTGGTTGAATCAACTATATAAATTTGTTTGGCCACATATTTGATTGCCTTCTTTCGGAAATACAGCTCGAGAGGTTGTTTATGTTTTCTGTGGCAAATAGAATATTAACAGTAATTGTTAGTGCATTTATTGATTCTTAAAATTTGCATAAACATCCCAATAAAACAAGTTCAACAGGAAACTAAAAAGTAAAGCTGTAAAACTGGAATTTTTTTTTTCACATGTTGTCCAATATTCAAAATGCAAGTAGTTAAAAAAAAACGTTTATAGCTCATCAGCAGATACTTTAGCTGAGGTTGCTAGGGCGTATCACTCTGGCGAACGTGATCGCTGCTCAAATCTCGATAGAGCTTCCAATTGTTTTTCTTCGTATTAACAGAAACTGTTAAATGTACGTAGAGCCAAACAAATCTTTAGTTGCACCAACAAAATATTTGTTTGGAACAACCCAATCAAGAAAAAATAATAATTTGTTTTCAATAACAAAATATGTTATTGTCCCTATACAAACAGTTAGTTTGGTTGCGCCAAACAAACTTTGTTTGATTCATCAAAACCTCTTACTTAGTGCGTCGAGTGACATTAAATGTTGTGCATTGCTATATGTTGTCATAATTGTTTCATACTGTAGTAATTACAATTAACGAAGTTTAAGATAGCAATAACAAAACCAGATTACTGTATTCAATTACCAGCCCAAACAGTAGGGGCCATAACTGCATAACAGTTTGGTAACATCTTTATGTGGGAGGCTGGGGGAGGCCGCCAAAATATTGTTCCCTTACATTTGAAAAAGTCANTCAAAACCTCTTACTTAGTGCGTCGAGTGACATTAAATGTTGTGCATTGCTATATGTTGTCATAATTGTTTCATATTGTAGTAATTACAATAAACGAAGTTTAAGATAGCAATAACAAAACCAGATTACTGTATTCAATTACCAGCCCATACAGTAGGGGCCATAACTGCATGANAACTGCATAACAGTTTGGTAACATCTTTATGTGGGAGGCTGGGGGAGGCCGCCAAAATATTGTTCCCTTACATTTGAAAAAGTCAAGGACGGGCCCCGATTCTAGGTTATTTCATATTAGGTTAATTTACCTTAGATAGGTGAACCTGTTAGGCTAGGAGTCTATGTCGCAACACGATGAGTTTAAACGCACATGAACAGTAATGATAGCCGCTCACAAACGTATACGTAGTGATAAGGTTTATTCTACTCAGGTTGGGAAGCACAACGCTGTTGATTTGGCAACAAATTTTTCGCCGTCAGGATTTTTCCGTTTTGTGTGTAAGTAAACGGGATAGTGGCATTTTTCATCATATAAATATGGTAGTGTAAAATCTTCCTAATTGTGTATTGTGTTAGAAACTACGTAAATAATAAACTTTGTTCTTCGCACTAGAGTAGAAATATAATGGCTTATGTATACATTTTGTTAAATATCCTATCCTAAAATGGATGTAGCAAGTTGATGACTTATATAATTATTTTATTTAGGCCTATATATAACAACTAAACGTAAAAAAAAAAAAACTAAATGGTTTTAAAAATTATTTTTAGAACTTAACTATGCAGTTTCCTTAAGAAAAAGAGAAAAGTATAAAGTTTCTTTTAATAGCAGCTATATTTATTTCGCACTTGAATTCGTGATGATTTTCCATTGCAATAAGCTTGCCTACGAACTCTCAATGCCAAACACAGTTGTATTTTTACTCTTTGCTCTTGTAAACACCATTGCAGGGCGTGAATAACAGTTACGAAATAATTTTAATACTTAAAATTTTGGCTGTCTCATGTATATATCAGAGTTCAAGCCAAACACGAACCTTCACACACACATAATATACAGAATTTCTCCATTTACCGCCAGCTTAAAAACTACTTTGGAACAGCAGCGGAAATAAACTCTCCTATAAGAAATCCCGTTTTGTTCCTAACCTGAGCAGACTAAACCTTAGTAGTAACAATGACTGAGTTGGTCAACAGACTCTGTATTCACCATTTGCGTTTGCTTCTGCTTCGACCTCATCAAATACGTAGAGATAACGCAAAACGTGTAGTTGGTGCGTTATACGCCTATAAATTCGCTTCTGTAGGAGCGGTTGTGGATGTTTGGGGGCAGATCCCGTAGCTACTCGAATAGGAAAAACTATTCCTTACCGAAGATACCCGAAGTCGAGGTTCTACGGTTTCACAATTTTGGCATCAAAAAATTATGTTACGTATTTAAACAGAATATTTAATGCGTTCATATGCAATTAACGATCATGTAATTTTTTTCTACAGATATTGCATAAACACGTGCTGGGTTACATATATTCATTTTGACGGCGGTAGCAAAGTATTTTTGTATATGTTGCTTTCAAGAGTTTTATTCCATTCAACGTGCATTTTTATGAATATTCACATGCAACTTTTTTATAAAATGATGTTTTACCTATACATGATTATGATTGTGATTCTTACTCATGCATTTTTGATATCAAATAACTGCGAACAAACAACGCAATCAATAATATTACCCAGGAGAAAACTTAGAATAATCATATATATATATATATATATATATACATAGTATTTAAACAGTCTATGTGTGCTAGCTACTTGCGAATTTTTTGCTAACATAACAAAGTGACCATTCGTAGCTTATTCTGTATTCTAACGTTGGCAGTACACAAGAACCTACCTCGGCAAACAAATGAATAAGAAAATGTTCTCTCTTTATATGATACAATCATAGACTAAAGATGAGGTAGACCAATTTTCGTCTTATGCCCATGTTCCCAACATTGAATCGCCCACGCCCATGTTCCCAACATGTTCCCATGTTACACCAAGGCGATCCAGATGTTTCAGTTGGAACGGACATACGATGGACCATTATGAAGGGAAAACATCAATAAACATATCCTCTACTCGCAAAGGTGTCCGAGATACAGATATTGCGAAACTGTCACGAATGGGAACGAAAATGTGATAGTAAATGAACATATTGTTACGTGTTGGAT
The DNA here is from genome assembly GCA_002778355.1 of Clitarchus hookeri. Classification (NCBI taxonomy): domain Eukaryota; kingdom Metazoa; phylum Arthropoda; class Insecta; order Phasmatodea; family Phasmatidae; genus Clitarchus; species Clitarchus hookeri. Next base: position 1,099,339 of record NQII01000011.1, read on the forward strand.
TTTATTGTGCAATTGCCGTTTACAAAACATGTTCAAATATGCCACCGCCAACTTCAGTGCATGTTGCAGCTCGTATAAGTGAGAGAAGAGATTTTGGCGGCTAACATCGAGGTATTGAGAGCTGATGTGTGTGAAAAGAAGTGAGAATGGAGCAGCGCTGAAATGAAAGGGCGGGGGAAACGGGAGATCCCCTAGAAAACCCACCGACTAGCGGCATCGTCCGGTACGATTCTCACATGCGAAAATCCGGGAGTAACTCCGCCGGGAATCGAACCCGGTTCGCCTAGGTGGGAGGTGAGTAGTCCAACAACTACATCACCGCGGCCCCACAGCTCGTGTAGGCAGATGCTATGTTGCTAATCGGAACATGGGAAACTCTGTGAGTGTCGTATAGCTGTATCTCGGACACCATTGCGAATAGAGCATATGTTTATTGGCGTTTTCCCTTCAGAATGGGGGCCGCGGTGGCTGAGCGGTTAGCCTTCTCGCTTCCCACCAAGGCGAGCCTGGTTCAATCCCCGGCCGGGCCACTCCCGGATTTTCGCATGTGGCAATCGTGCCGGACGATGCCACTCGTCGGCACGTTTTCTCGGGGATCTCTCGTTTCCCCCGCCCTTTCATTCCAGCGCTGCTCCATACTCACCTCAATCACCTTCATCGGCTCTCAAGACCTCTCTGTTAAGAANGTGGGGGCAGGGGAGAAAGCGAGCCGGTTGCGTGACGTCAGGCGGGGCGAAGGACAGCTGTCGCCGTATGAATGGATGAGCTGGATGAATGGAGCCGCGGCCCCGTTAGCCGCGCTCGCCTCGCCGGCCGTGGGAGCGACCCAGCCCGCCCTCGCGGCCACGCCACTTGCCGCAGAATAGCTACGTACATAGAGACGAAATGGCGATGTCGGGTTGCTTTCATGTGGATACCCACTCCGTGATCGGCTGCGCGCAGCTCTGGGAATGAGCCTTGGGTCTGGTTGGCTAATGGCTGGGTTGCCGGCTGGCAAGATGGTCACTAGGCGCTGATTGGCTATAGTCCATTACTGGTTACTTCCGAGGCCGCGGTGGCTGAGCGGTTAGCCTGCTCGCCTCCCACCAAGGCGAACCGGATTAAATCCTCAACCGGGTCTCTCCGAATTTTCGAATGTGGGAATCGTGCCGGACGATGCCGCTGGTTGGCGGGTTTTCTCGGGGATCTCCCGTTTCCTCCACCCTTTCATTCCGGCGCTGTTCCATACTCACCTCAATCACTCTCATTGGCTCTCGAGACCTCGCTGTTAAGAACCGCCCAAATCTCTTCACTATTGGTTACTTCCAACTTTTCTGAAGCTCTGCTAAAGTTCTACTTCCAGGATATTCATCCGTCCGATACAATAAATGCTTAACCAAATCTGCAAAATTACACCAAAGGGACAACTCACCGCATGTGTGCGCAGTCAGTGTAATAACATTTTGCGNTTAACCAAATCTGCAAAATTACACCAAAGGGACAACTCACCGCATGTGTGCGCAGTCAGTGTAATAACATTTTGCGTAAGAACTATTTCCCACTAGGCATTACCAACACACTTATTTTCGCTCTGTTTTCATTCATATTAATAGTTAATAAAATGTAATAATTCATAGACAGTAAAAGTAAAATTTAATTTTAATCAAATATAAGGTAATTTAAGTTAACAAAAGTACAAAATGCTTGTGATGGATGATATAACCAAACACGTCATACATGGGGAAATTTTCCCAACTGAAGATCCCGAGAAAAATCCGCCGAACAGAAGCATCATACGGCACAATCCCCAAGTGCAAAAATCCAGGAGCTGCCCGGCCCCACTGGGTATCGAACCCAGTTCGTCGTGGTGGGTCGAAATGGCATGGTGGTTCCTTTGATGTGGGCGTATCCATTCTCCGATCAGCTGTGCGATGCTGCTAAGGTTTCCTATTGGCTGGGTTGTCTGCTGACAAGTGCGTCACCTGGCGCTGATAGGCGAACGGCGTCTCGAAGTGTTGCTGGTCAGTGACGTCACTTTGCTGGCGTGTGAGGCTAAAGTTCGTGCAATAAGCGGCTACCTCACCTCTGCATTATTGAGGAGAATCCCCAGTAAACGATATTAAACGTCTAAGCTCACATCCAGCCATATGGAAGCAATGCGTGGCGATGGAAAATAACGTAAACAAGTTTCTTTTAATACCGCAATATGTTCAGAGAAGATTCAGCATTGTCGATATAGTTTGAAACAATGTCTTACCAAAGAATAAATATCGTAAACATAGGGTTGCTTACAATGATTTTTGCTGACTTTTACGCTTTTCACTAGCCGCCTCTGTGACTGAGCGGTTAGCCTCAAGTTCCCGGTGGAACCGGCGCTTTCCTCACCAAACCTCCCCTCCTGGTGGCCGATAGCTATTAAAAGGTTATTCTAGGAGCAGTGACTTTCTACTTTTACTTTAAACTCCCACAAAAAAATAGCTAAATCGGCTCTTTTTGTATCGCAGGGTAACACCGGGAACTTGCGTTTTTTGAAATTCGCCATGCTGAAAATCTAAGAATTTAAGCATACATACCTAACGCGAACAGCGCGAGTCCTTCTTTCACGAGAAATTAAGCATGGCGGCACGCCCNATCTAAGAATTTAAGCATACATACCTAACGCGAACAGCGCGAGTCCTTCTTTCACGAGAAATTAAGCATGGCGGCATGCCCTTAACACGAAACACGGTTCAGTGTGCTCGAGTGAGGACTGGGCTAAGATTTGGGGGACAACCGGTAAACCAGAGTTGTTCCCCGCCTCCTCGCCCACCGAACGCAAGGAGCATAATTCTACACCACACTGCAGACTTTCCGAACCATCACATTCATGGATGTCGGTAGGAAGCAAGTCATGATCAGTATCCAGACGGGCGANCACTGCAGACTTTCCGAACCATCACATTCATGGATGTCGGTAGGAAGCAAGTCATGATCAGTATCCAGACGGGCGAGAAGAGTTTCCCTGGGTTGCACAGCTATAGCGCCAAGAGCGAACATGCCGAGCGCCTCGTCGCGATTCTCTGCCACCGCCCACTGATCACTTCCGTCTTCTTTCCCTAAATCTTCCCTGATCTTGTTGAGCAGCTAGACTGCTCGACTTCCCCCTAGGTGAACCGGGTTCAATCCCCGGCCGAGTCAATCCCAGATTTTCGCAAGTGGGAATTGTGCCTAACGACGCCGCTGGTCGGCGGGTTTTCTCGGGGATCTTCGGTTTCCCCTGCCTCGATGTTTAGAGCCACCTAAAGCTCTTCACTCACTCATGCTTTTCAACGTCCACCACATTTAAGTTTTTATAATGTTATGAACTGGAATAGAAATATCGACATTGATTTCTGTCCTGAAAAAAATTTTTACATAAAATATGCCGTAGATTTTTTAAAAGTTAGAACAAACTCAACTGCTTACAATCAGACCCGCGTAACAACAGGGAGGCAGGCTCCTAAGTACTTTGTGCCACTGTTGCTTGCACCTGTGTAGCACACACAGTGGAAAATGGCGGAACCAGTGTAGTAGCGCGAGATTTTGATTTGGGCACCCTCGATGGTCCAGTTTCTGGCGCGAGCTTGTAAGAAAGGGGTCGAATGGATTTTCTTACGAATAAGAAAAAAGGGAATATTTAATTAATAAATGCTTACCAAGTAAACATTGTTACCGGCTGTCAGCCGGTAAATAGGAAATCCCAGGTTAAGGTAATTTCGCCTCAGTGCGTTAATTTAAAGATAGGCATTTCAATCAACATGTATTCTTCGTGAATTTTTTAGGAGAAGTTCCCTACAGCGGAGATGTTTCCATAACATGTATAGACAGTTTGCAAGGAATTTTTTTAATTTATATTTTACAAAAATAAAGTGCATACTGCCGATCTATATTGAAATCATATACTCGTAGAGAGATTCTCCTGAAGAATACATTTTTTTTAACGCGTATCTTTAAATTAACGCAGGCGAAATTTTCTTAACATGGGATTTCCTATTAAAATTTCGCATCTGCCAGCCGGTAGGCAGTGCCCTTAAGAGCGAGGTTTTGAGAGCAAATGAAGGTGATTGAGATGAGTATGGAGCAGCACTGGAACGAAAGGACAGGGAAAACGGGAGATCCCCGAGGAAACCCGTCGACAAGTGGCATCGTCCAGCACGATTCCCACATGCGAAAATCCGGGAGTGACCCAGCCGGGGATTGAACCCGGTTCGCCTTGGCGGGAGGNTCCAGCACGATTCCCACATGCGAAAATCCGGGAGTGACCCAGCCGGGGATTGAACCCGGTTCGCCTTGGCGGGAGGCAAACAAGCTCACCGCTCAGCCACCGCGGCCCCTCGAGTTCGCGTTTTTCTGCTTTAAACGTTTCAGTACGAAAAAGGATATTGGTAAAACATTTGGGCTCACAACAATTTCACATTTGAACTTGATCGACGCTAGAATGGAGTGNTCCAGCACGATTCCCACATGCGAAAATCCGGGAGTGACCCAGCCGGGGATTGAACCCGGTTCGCCTTGGCGGGAGACGAACAAGCTCACCGCTCAGCCACCGCGGCCCCTCGAGTTCGCGTTTTTCTGCTTTAAACGTTTCAGTGCGAAAAAGGATATTGGTNAACAAGCTCACCGCTCAGCCACCGCGGCCCCTCGAGTTCGCGTTTTTCTGCTTTAAACGTTTCAGTGCGAAAAAGGATATTGGTAAAACATTTGGGCTCACAACAATTTCACATTTGAACTTGATCGACGCTAGAATGGAGTGCTCTGATCCATGACAATGTCAATGTTACATATGGCGGAAGGATACAAACTGCCAGCAAAGTAGACCTCAAGCAGTAATTTCAAAAGCCTATATTCGTGTTTGCGACTTAAGGCCATATATCACAATGATTATTATTTTTTTTTTCATTATCTGAAAGAGATTTATATAAGGACGGGAAATATCTCATACATGTAAATGTTTGTAGTTAAATGATTATAGTTTTCCAAATATAGCACCGAAATTTAATAATTTCGGAATATCGGAGTCCAAGTTTCAATGCTCCTAAATAACTTTGCCAAACAAATTTCATGTCATTGATCCATATCGTATACAAAACATGTTAATTAAGTATCAAGGATATTTAACAATAGGTACTCGGGTACTGGTATCCTGAATCTATTTTAAATAGGTATTGATGTTTTTACCAACACATTTTTATCCGTCCAAGAGCAACTAATAAATATTGATATTATTTTCTATTGGACGAATAATATGTTGGCAAAAACATCAATAACTATTTTTTAATATATTCATGATGCCAGTACCCGAGCACTGGTTGTTAAATATCCTTGATACTTAAATGCAGTGTCGTGTATATGATTTACATCACATGATATGTGATAAGTTTGGCAAAGTTAATTAGGAGCATAGAAACTTAAGCNGTGTCGTGTATATGATTTACATCACATGATATGTGATAAGTTTGGCAAAGTTAATTAGGAGCATAGAAACTTAAGCTCCCATATTCCAAAATTTTCAAATTTTCGGTGCTATATTTTGAAAACTATAATAATTTTACTACAAGTACTTACATTTATGTGGTCCTTATGTAAAACTCTTTCAATAATGAAATGAAAAGAACATCGTGAAAGAGTGCGGAAGCACGTGGGTGGTTTATGTAAAACGATTGCAAAAAAAATTTTCCCGACACTTTGTTATTAGGATACCAATACATCTCGTTACAGACAATAGATAAAGTTCCCGGTGGAACTGGCGCCATCCTCACCAAACCTCCCCTCCTGGTGGCCGAAACCCATTAAAAGGTTATACCAGGAGCGACGAGTCCAGGCTGCTGAGGGATGAACATCGTGCTCGTGGCTGCTCCGACTCCGGGATCTGCCCGCCCCATGGGACCAGCGAAGGCGGAGGACTTCTGTGAGTGCGGCGGGACTGCAGCAGCTTGGGTGCGGCGACTACTCCGCAACTCGTCGCGTCCCCAGGTGGCGGACAGGGGATCTCCAGGCCCTGGAGTGGCTGGGAATACTCTAATACGAGCCCGCGGACCAACTGGCCGGTGCGACAGCGCCGTCGTCGTGGACCTGGGCGGCTCAGTACGAGTTGGCGAAGCGCATCGGCGGGAGGCAGCTCAACGATCAAGGCGGGGAGGGGGATCTCTAGGTGCTGAAACTATGCGAAGTGTAGCGAACCTCACTGCTGGATTCTGCGAGCTGCTGACTGCGGGTGCGTGATGAATGGCCTTGGAATGCGTCAGACCTCGGAAGCTACCTGACGTCAGCCTCCACTCCTGGGCCAGCTTCATTCGCCTCCAGCCTGGTAGTTCCTGGATGTCCCGCTGAGCCAGAGCTCACCCCGACCGATGGACTATTTTGGAGGAAGAGGGAGAGGGTGGCCCCCTGCATTTTGGCTCCACGCTTCACCCACGGCGTGGAGATCCTTATGTCAGCGCGGAGGAGTGAAGATGGAGTATGTGCCATGACTGAACTGCCCAGTTCGCCGACTTCCACGACGAGAAGCAGGGGGGCCCTGCATTGAACCGCTGCTGTCAATATTATTGTGTAGGTGCACCTGCACAGAAATATTGACAGAAGTCTCCCCTCAAGGACGCTTGCGTCCACAGCATGGAACCCACACCTGCTGCCTCCTTTAGCATTTTTAATGCATGAACAAGTTTTGAACTTCTTTCCTGTCGGGAGGGTTTTTACGGTTTCTATGCCGGTTTTTCCCCTCCCCCTTCTTAGTTATAGCTTCAGCTATTACACACTCAGGGATGCAGTCATGACCACAAGCCTGGCCATGGCTGCTTTGTCCCTCTTTGCCGCGATGCACGCCTCCTTTCCTAAATTCCCTCTCATGTAGACGTATGGGGCTTAGCCCTGAGACGCAACACAGTCCAGACCTACCCCCTGACAACACTTAACACTTAGTAATTAGGATAGTTAGTAAAAAAAACCAGGAGCGCTTCTTTCCACTTTACTTTATCTCCCGCAAACAAAAGCTAGATCGGCTCTTTTGTTTCGCAGGGCGCCACCGGGAACTTTGAATTTTGGTTCCGTCATACTGGTCAGAAAAGAATTTAAAAACACACACAAAGCNTGACAACACTTAACACTTAGTAATTAGGATAGTTAGTAAAAAAACCAGGAGCGCTTCTTTCCACTTTACTTTATCTCCCGCAAACAAAAGCTAGATCGGCTCTTTTGTTTCGCAGGGCGCCACCGGGAACTTTGAATTTTGGTTCCGTCATACTGGTCAGAAAAGAATTTAAAAACACACACAAAGCTAAATACTTACACTGACATTTACACACTACCGCGCACGCGCTTGTCCTTCTCACGAGTAAAGTTAAGTATGACGGCATTCCCTTAGCACTTTCTCGGCCCAGTGCGCCCGGCTGTGTCGGACTTAGATGTGGGAAACAGCTGATAGCCAGGATTTTTTCCCGCCTCCTCGCCCCCGGCCACAAAGAGCGTTGTTCTATACCACACTGCAGACGTTCGATTCATTCACGCCTTGTCCTTTCCTTGGAAAAACTTGCGTAGTTCCTTCCGATATCCAGATCTCGTTCCGGTGCCATCGCTGGGGTCGTTATCGCAGGGATTTTCCTGGGACAAAACAGTGTTTTATTCAGGTAAAAGGGTCGTGATCGGGTATTGTCAATCCGGTGTTTTGGTTAAGGAGCCATCCGAGGAATAGGAGTAATACCTGACCACAGTATATCCCGTGAAGGTCTTACTGTAGTTAAAGGTACGCCTCCCGTGTGTACGGATGGCATCCTTGTAGGATACAGACAATAGATAGCCACAAAAGTACCGCGTGTTCCACCCACGAGCCCCACTCGCCTTGAGATGCAGAGAGAAGTGATAGTGTTCTTAGTTTATCTGGCCGTAAGCTGGCGCCCGGCGCACCTGAATAGCGCGAGCGGGAAGAAAGCCTGGTCGGCGCGTGTTGACACCCTCCCCTTTCCTGTCGACATACCAATAAAGATACAGGGACAAAACTCCGGCGCGGGCGGGCATGTGGGATCAACAGACGCAAAGAGACCATTGGGGGGACAAACTCCACTGCTGATGTTCTGCGCCGCACGTATGCGTGGCTAAAGTTAACACGCGGCTTGCGTCTACAATATACGCTGCAAAGGAAAATATAGTCTATTCGCGGTTTCTTCACACTTTGAAAAATCACACCTTGTAGGACGTGTTTGGTTGTTTTCTAAATATGCCTTGTATCACAAGCGTTTTATAATTGTGATAACATAAAAATATCTTGTTTTTTATTATATTTAACTTTTACTTATATGCTAAATAGATTATAATATTTAATTAATAAATAATATGAATGAAAACAGGGAGGAAATAGATGTATTGGTAATGCCTAGTAATAAATAGTTTTTTTTTTAAATATGGTTAAAGTGAGTGCGCACGAATGCGGTGCGTTGGCCTTTTGGTGTAATTTTTTAGACTCGACTAAGCTTTGTTTGCATGAGACGGAGAAATATCCTGGAAGTAGAACTTCAGCAGGGCTTCAGAAAAGTTGGAAGTAACCATGAATGGACTATATACATGGAAATATTTATGTAGAGTAAAGAAAAGCTTTTCTTTTAGGCTGTTTGTTTACAGTAACACAAAATCTTGCTTTACTTCAAAAGGAAGGTTACAAAAATTATGGTTAGCTGTTATTAATTTTTTCTTTATAAATTTTTGTTTTACGACAATAGGCTGGTCTTCAGGCTGGCAAGTAAGTGACCAGACTCTGATTGGCGAACGTCGTTCCAACATGTTGCTGGCCAGTGGCGTATTTTTGGTGGCGTGTGTGGCAGAAGTTAGCTGTGTAAGCGGCTGTTGTGCCTCTGTACACTTGCCTATTCTGTGCCACTGTCCCCACACACAATGCAGGCCAATCAGTGCAATCACGTAGTACTGTACCAGCAGCCAGCGAATATGGACGACACTGGCATGGGCATACAAACAAATGTGAAATTTAACTTCCTGGCCACTGAACTTGTTATTTTTTTAATTGTGTGCATGAAAATTGTAATTTCTGTGGACTGTACGATTTCGCCATAAAACACCATACGCGTTAATCACGAACTAAAGCTGCAAGCGCCAGCAATAGTTGCTGTCCTGTTGGAAGTATGAAGGAATGACATTCTTCCATCAGTGGCCAGTGATAAACTTACCTGATTCAAGACGAAACTAATGAAGAATTGTCCACGGCACGGCGTGGCCAATCAGGTGCAATGCAGTCTTCGGAACACCTCGTATTAGTCGGCGATAAAGTACATTTGCACGGGAAGATACCAACCACCATCACGCTACTCCGCTTATGAATCTTATTTTAATATGGAATGTCGATTTTATTTTCTTTACGTATAAACTTAAAACAGTTGCAACACTGACTTGATTGAAATGAACTGGACCATCATTAGAGACAGTGTTTTATGGCGGGAAATGTTTATTGTATGGTACGAATTCAAAAATGTCCGACAGTTCCCTTTAGTAAGCTACTGTACCATTTCATTGGGCCAGTGAGATTAATACACTTTAAAGCAGAATGTTTATGATTCATTTGCAAAGAACTTCAGCCGAATCAAAAACTTGATCATCCACTCCTATAAAAACATAAACTCGCAAGTAAATTGAATCCTAGTAAACATTTGAACTTTTCCCGCAAAATGCCATCGTCACTACCTCTATCCAACACGCCTTGAATGGCGTTAGATTAATTACACATCCATGACTCAATAAGGCAGAAATAACATGCATCCCAGTGGCTTCTTGCTAAATAAACAGCCAATGGACAAATTATATCTACCAAATTAAGGACATTTTGAAATCTAATCTAACGTATAGAAGTTATGAGACTTCCCAGTTTTTGTTCTTTAAAAATTATTGTTGTTCGGTTGCAGAAGTGCCGCAAACGTAAGCGCCTAAGTCTAACGAAGTGGATTCTCAAAATATTCCTCTCCATAATGGCATAGACCGTTGAAGCCACGTGCATGACTGTCTCAGATATTATATCATATTTTCCGATATAACTGCAGGAAAACTGCATTTTTGCCATGATGAGAGTTGTACATTTCGTGTAGATACTTAGATTCACAAATAGTTTTCCATAGATGTGTGAAGTGTTTTCTCATTAATTAAAAACATGTTGGTCAATTTTTAGTTTGTTTTAAAAATGCGATTAAGTTTTCTNATTAAAAACATGTTGGTCAATTTTTAGTTTGTTTTAAAAATGCGATTAAGTTTTCTGACTTGTTAAAAAAAATACGTATCTCAGGTAACTTTCCGTGATCGTTAAACGCAATGCACCATTAGCAACGTCAGCATCCGGCTGATAAGACAAGAGTGTGTGTTGATGAATGGCCGAAAGTTTTGTGGGAAAAATATTATTTTAATGATAATTTTTCTGCCATTCAGATATTAGAAACCTCGTCGATTACATCAACATGCTTATCTATCTTTGAAACGACAGCTGGTGCTGATAAAATGGTCAAATGCCGGGTAGTATCTGATTTCTTAATCACTGCATTAACGGCTACTTCTTATAGGCAGTAACCACTGTAAAATGGCCTAATTAATTATCACTGTTCTGATAGGATTTAAACCCATGTGAGGATGGCACAGTAAAATATTTCTTGTACTTTTACACAAAATTGAAGTTAGTTCTTAAAAAAAAATTGTGAGACAGCAAACATTAATAGTTATTCATATCTTCTTAAGAATGAACAAACTGTGTATCATGGCGATGGTAAGCAATAATATTTGCACAACTTCTACATGAGCAGTTATAAAAATGTCTAGTAGTGTCCCCCACACTCATGCTCATTGAATGAACTGCTACCGCCGGGTGTAAAAATGAACATTGTCACGTGAAATCGTTAGAATCAGCAAAATGGATTACAAACTAGTCGTGAAATTTTTTTCGCAAAAACAAACAGATGACTCTACTCATGAGTATAAAAGCGACAGAAATCAACTTCAGTGGCAACCAATTGAAACATCGCTTTTTAAATAAGGCTGCTGCTACCTCAAGGATTATAAGAGAGTATGGAAACAACTCCACACCGTAAAAAAAAATTGTAATTTTTACTGAGAAATTCTTTGTAATTTTACAAATGCTTGTAACAGTAAAAATATTTCTCTTGTAAAACCACTCGTTTGTAAAACTACAAGGGTCGTGTTTGTATGTACCTCAAGAAATTTGTTTACTGTACTGACCCATTTCCACGAGCTTCAGCAAAATGGCGGACACTCAACAACGTAAAACCGTATATGGCTGTTTGTGTAAAAACTATGGGTGATGTAAAATGTAGCTGCTGCGTGCAAAAACTAATGTATTGCAAGTTTGAATAACGTGAAAAATTTAAAACGACTCAAATAATCATAATGAAACGTGACCGTATTATTTATTAACTGTTAATGTTCCCTAGCTACACAAGACTCTTAAATCGGCTCTCAATACCTCGTTGTTAAGAGCCGTCCAAATTTCTTAACAGGACTCTTAAAAAAAATTAATGTACCTATGCTTCTTAACTAAATAACTTCATTAGTATTTTGTAGGTACTTGCAGTTATATTTACTGTAAAAATATTTTTTTTAGATCGCAAGTCAAGTTGGTCTTTTGGTTAAAGGCGCCGGCTAATAATATAAGGGATGTGGATTCTAATCCACGTGCTGAAATTATATTCGTAAATTATATTCTGGAATATTTTTATAAATTATTGTCTGTTATTAATTTATCACATTTGTTTTCTAGAAGAAAAAAAATTATGTACAGTTCTCAATAATGTCAATTGTAATACAAGGTTATCATTTGTAATATTACAAATAAATTTTTTTTTAGATTTTACAAGAAAACTCTTTGTAGTTTTACAAAGGATTTTCTTGTCAACTGGGATTGCAAGGATTTTTCTTGTAAAAGAACAAAAACCATTTTTAGAGTGCAGTGGCAACCAATACAAACACTGCACTTTTAATAATACATTGAGACAAAGATAACTATTCACAGTTCACTGACGACGTTTCAATATCCCAGTCAGTGCTCATGTTAAAACACATGCATTTTGGGGAGAGATTTACTTAAGACTGAATACAAATGTGTTCGATTAACTGCGAATCAGCTACGTAAGAAGTATTAGTCAGTAAATCTGCAGCTGATAGTTTCAGGCATAGCGACTGGAAAATACACCAGTTCCAAGGTCATTAAGTCAAGCAGGACTCTACATTCCTCCAACTGGTGCGAAATTAGCTATACATCTCCCTCGCTGTCAACGCCGTTTAAACATTTAGAATTTTAAAATTTGAATCAACGATTGGCATTCTAATAATAACAGGCTCTCAAAAGTTGTATTGAGAGGAGGGGTTAATTGTGGGGGGGGGGGTAATTTTCCATTTGTAGTTATCTACATAACAGGGTGTATCTAAATTAGAACGTAGAACGACAAAATTCACCAAAAAAAAAAATGTGAAAACACATATACAACTTATGTTTAGAGATGGTGGAAAATCGAGAATTTTTTTTTGAGTCAACATATTTTCTATAACATTCTAACTAGTTTGTTCTTTCATGATTGGATGAACAAGGTTTTGACTCGACTAAGTTGTTTGCAGACCAATCACGAACGTTCTGCCTTATAGTATCGTAAACCTCATTGATCCAGAGTACAGGGGTAGTATCTTCATACATGCATGACAAGCCAATAGGTAAAGAAAACTGTCGGGCATGAGTAGAGTATGTTGAATCCTAGCAAACAGTCAACTTTTCCCGCCATAAACCACCATCTCTACCTATGTTCTAAAGTGAATCCTAAGGGCGGTACATACCTTTGAAGTTGAACCTTACTCATTAAGTTTATTACAACTGCTGGAGACGGAACACTGAGTGTCTCCATAATGTGTAAAGTCAATTGTGACATACAGGTTAATAACCAATCTTTTAAATCCCAAGTAAACTACAGCGTCATAAGTCGAAAAAAAGCAGTAACCATGATTACTTCCTTTAAATATTTTGATTGCAGAAGTTTACAGATCTTTGTTCCGTTAAACGTTATCCACGTACTCATTGTTCCATCTTAAATTTTGTTTCCAATATTTGAAATAATCTAATGCTTCAGGTCCGACTTCACAAATGTGCAGTCTACCGCAATTAGGAATCACTTTAGACCATAAGTCGTATATATATGTATGTGTGTATACATATATACACACACTTTTGCACGTGATTAACCTGCAGCTGACTTTGTCAGTCTAATTTAGATACACCATGTTCAGGTTTAAACTGCTGTCATTTGTTTAAAGTTTTTCGCAACAGTACATAGACATTCTGTTCTCGATTGGGTGGCGATACATATGATCTCGCCATTTTCTTTGTGTATTCTATTTGTGTATAGTCTATTCACGGCTACTTCAAATTTTTATAAAGTCCTGTTGAAGTTCTACTTTCAGGCTATTCCTCCGCCTAATGCAAACAAAGCTTAACCAAGTCTAGAAAATTGCACCAAAGGGACAACGCGCCGCATTCGTGCGCACTCAGTTTAATATTATTTTGCATGAGAACTTTTTCTCACTAGGCATTACCAACACGCATTTTTTTCATAGTGTCTTTATGCGCATTAATTATAAATTAAACATAATGTATAGCAAAAATATAAGGAAAAGTTGGACTTAACCAAAAATAATATACTTTTAGGTTAAGAGTATTAAACGCTTGTGACACGTGGCATATTTAGGAAACAGCCAAACACGTGAAACATGGGGTGATTTTTCGAAGGTTTGGTTACAAAAGTGTGAAGAAACCACGAATAGACTACAGCACTGTTCCGTTTTAGGTCGTGTCACAGATTATTTAAGAATACAGAGGTGAAACAGCCGCATATGCCCCGCACTTCAGTCGCACGCGCCAGCAAAATGGCGTCACTGCATAGCAACGTGCCGGAACGTCGTTCGCCAGTCAACACCCGGTGACTTACCAGTCGGAAGCCTAGCCGGTAAGGAATGTTCCGCTGCACGCAGCACCCAATCAGACTATGGTCTAACAACACAACCGGGAGAAACACATACAGTTAAATATAGGATGCTACTAACATAGTACTACGCGAAATCGTAAAATATCGGATAAAATGATTACGTTATTTCGCGAAGCCATCTAGTAGCAGGCTGAACTTCACAGCCCTCTATACACTCCAGCGATTTTCGTTTGCCTTGACAGCAAGAACCCGTTTGTTTTCCTTTACGCTGCTTGGTCTATTTCCAGCTATCCACAGGCGTATCAAGGTTTTCCAAAGCGTGTAAAATGTTTTGCAGTGCAGCGCCGAAATAAATGTCAAGTTAAGTGTTCTAAGTAAAAACTGTCATCAAGTGCATTCTCAAAACTACCCTATCTCTAGTCATTAGCATTCCTTTTTCACTAATTGACCAAAGCTTTATTTTACTAGCTGTGCTATGTCTCAAAAAATTTCCTTCAATTAGCGGTCTTAAAAACTATCCAAGAATGTACAATTTTTTTCTCCGCTTTCAGGAAGTTGCTACGAACACGGCTATCCCTTGTGTGCTACACCAAATCAATAGAGTATATACATTTTTTGATAGTTTTAAAGATCGCTAATTTTGATAGTCGATTTGAAGGAAATTTTTTTAAATACAGCACACCCCAGTTCTGAACCATTGCGTACCCAATCAAGCTACCAAGCCAACATTGACTACAATCCAGAAAATATATTACGTATTTTATTTCACTATCGAAAATATGCAACTTTAAATTGTATGCCCTTTCTTTTCGTTTATAGTTTAATTGGTAAAATTAAGATTGTTAGAACAAATAATACGTATGAATGTACTAATCAAACCGAGAGCTGTAATGATTACGGTACGTGAAAAGGGTTTTGTTCGTTTATCCGTTATTTCATTTGAAACACATTATTTAACTGTTTATCCAGTAAACGGGTAGATTGCAAAATGGTTTTTCTGTTACAAAGTTAGCACAATAATGATTGTAGTTTCCTCTTCAAATGAAAATTTTAAGTAGCCTAATTAGGTAAGTACAGTCATTAGCATCAACGAAAGTAGAAGAAACTCAGTATGTAAGTTAAGGTAAATTTATTTGTTTATATAATAGTGTGTCTACAATGTATAATAAAAGTACGTTATTTTAAAATAATACTAACGAAACGATACCACACACATTACAAAATGTATTGGCGTTTCAGATGCCTCCAGAGCACAGTACTACTGTGATATCGACCAAGATGGCGGGTATAAAGGTTATAACGAGATCACACGTTACATTGAATGTCACAGTGAAACGTAAGTTTTGTATTTTTAATATTTTTTATATGTTTGGCCAAGGAACAGGAATTTTTGAGCTTATAGTTTAATTGCATGAAATAATGGATTATTCAGGGATTTTATATATTCATTTGTTGAATGTTCAGAAATTATTAATAACGCATTTGATGAAGTGTTATATTGTTAAGTAAAGTGAAAATGAAATTAATAAGGCTCTGGAGTGAGTGACTATGTTAGTGAGTTACATATTATAAAGTACATGTTTCTTTGACAGATATAGGTATATGCAGCTCAGTAATGATTAAGAATAGCATCTTTTCGAAAAATTGCAAATCTGAGAACTGCATTTTTGGACTTACGGTGTATGTTAAAACATTATTACATATGTGTGTTTCAGTGTTACGTTATTTTTTCCACTTTAATAAAGAACAGTTGATGAGTCACTTCTAAGTCAGCTGGGATAATAGGTAAACTAATTATTTTTTTCACTTTTTACTCTTTAACCATCTAGATCTTGTAAAGGTTTTTTTCAGTTCATTAAAGTTAAAATTTTATTTTATTTTTACATTTTTTTATTTCAGCATTTTCCTTTTTCTCATAATTCTTCACGCTATCGATTTTTTTGGGACATCAATTTAATATAATATCCCCTTGCATACCCGTTTTCATACATGTCCTCCTATTTTTCTTTTTAAAAAAGGGGTTGATTTCCTCTCCCCCGCCACCTACCTAATATCGTGTAGGGCCCCACAAGCTCGCAGAAGTGCCGCAAGATGACGTGGCATGGAATCGACTAATGTCTGAAGGTATGAAGGAGGCAATTCACACCATGAATCCTGCACGGCAGTCCACAAATCCAATCTGTGCCAATTTGAGAAAGGGTTGCACGTCTGTCACGTTTAATGATTCTCGTCAGTCGTCGTTTGTCCCGTTCTTTCACGATCTTTTTCCGGCCGCAGCGATGTCGAAGATGTGATGTTTCACCGGATTCCCGATATTCACGGTACACTCGTGAAATGATCGTACGCGAAAATCCAAATGTCATCGCTACCTCGGAGATGCTATGTCCCATCTCTCGTGCGCCGACTACAACACCACGTTCAAACTCACTTAAATCTTGATAACCTGCCATTGTAGCAGCAGTAACCGATCTAGCTGCCAACCGCATCGCGTTACTCTGATTGGTTAAATTCCTCATTCCTCATTTGCATACGCACGTCTATACCAGTTTTTTTGGCCCTTCAGTGTAATTGTGTATAGTAATTAAGTTTTGCCATGGACATCTCCATCCAGGTTCTTCCATATACATTCAGCTGCCTGTTCGCCAAAGTGATTAATATTGTCATATGGAACTCGTACCGTAGATATATGTTAGCAATAAAATAATCAATTAATTTCTTTACTTCTATCTGTGCGTTACAGAATTCAACTGTGTAGATTGTTATATAAGTTATTTCAGTATATTGGCTACATTTTTCTTAAGATATTCATCAATATCACAGCTGTAAGTTGAGGATTAGAAAATTATAGTCCAAGAAATTACAAAAAAATGTATTTTGTTTTGTCAGCAATTAGGAATCAAATGATAAGTATTCGTCGGTTTTTTTTTTTTAGAAATATAAATTTTGTATGATTATCATTAGCCAATTTCCAATTGGTCAGGTCCACCAATGTTTACCTTAGTTTGTTGCAATAATTTTAATATTTTTATTCGATAACTCCTACGTATTTGTATTCAATATTTTAATAATTTCAAATGAAACTGACAGGCATATATTTATGTACATACAATCGATAATTTCCATTAAAATACAATCGGAGAAGGAACGAAGTAACTGTTATATATTTAATGTAGGTATAGCAGTGACAAGCATAGATGATTAGGGTGTTGTACATGCTAGGGTATTCCCCCTCCTCCCTCTTCATAAGTTTTGAGACAAGAGCTATTTGTCGCCGCCCTCCCCCATGCCTGGTCTGGATCCGTCCCTGTTCTGTGCTCGACTGTTACTCAGACGGTCAGTGTAAGGTCTGACGCGACATCCCAGTCATGCGTGGCTGAGCGCTGTTCCATTCGACGGAGCGGCCACAGCGCCACACGTCGCAGCGTTGTGGTTCCACGTACTTCTCACCTAGTGTATGCCTTTAAGGGGAAGGAGAGGGAGGCTGACTGTGGGTAATGCTTTGTTTGTTGCGAATGGACATTTCCATTTTGAACTTTCTGTGTAAGTTTTCTGTGTTTGTTCGCTGAAAGACAAATCCTGTAACTGGTTTTTGCAAGCCGTTCTCATACACAGCAATTAACTTCTAAAGCCCCTCTCACATTGTCAAATTTTTCCGTCAAACTGCTTCCAATAAGTTTGGTCAAATAAAGTTGGACAGTTGTCACGTCACCGAAAAGTCATAAACGCCGCCATATTTGACACATTTGAAAATTGAACCGGTTGTAAAAAATGTTTGATGTCTGACGAGCTCAGATAATCAGAATCGTGCACGACAAAAATGGACGTCATGAAACTTTAAAATAACGAACAACTGCTGAGAACGAAATAAGGCTATGAAGAGAATTAATTTGTGTGGACGTTTTCTGAGCGTGAATGATATTTTAAGTTAAAACTGCAAATAATATTAAGAACTCGGAATCATGAATTTTCATTGTGCAGAAAATCCTCGAAACATCTCTGATAAATGAAATTTGAATTTAGTAAATACGTGAAAATAAATCCCAACATTCTTTACATTTCTTCCTGTAATGGACCGCATGGAAACACAACAGCAGTACCTCACTTTGAAAATAGATTCTAAGTAAAAATGTAGATTAGGTCCTCCTAGTAAAAAAATTTAATAGTGTGACACATTTTCAAACACATTCAAGATTACTTGATAAAATTTTTTGGAAGGAAAAATTTTATGACCGTATTTCGTATTCAAATGTTATNAAACACATTCAAGATTACTTGATAAAATTTTTTGGAAGGAAAAATTTTATGACCGTATTTCGTATTCAAATGTTATTGTCAAATACACTTGAATCCGAAAATTTGACAGTATGGCAGGGGCTTTCATATCTGTCGTACTTGATTCGCTGCCAACCTAACTAGGAGCTTCTGTGTCAGTGTGAACAGTAGCATACAAGCAGTTAACGGGAAGTGACTTTTTTGAAAGGTTAATTATAATAGTGCCCAATTTAGCGTGAACAGCCTGTATAGTCCATTCATGGTTACTTCAAACTTTTCTGAAGCCCTGCTTAGTTCTACTTCCAGGATATTCCTCTGCTTCATGCAAACTACGCTTAACCGAGTGTAGAAACTTTCACTAAAGGACAGTGTACCTCATTTGTGTGCACTCAGTGTAATTATATTTTGCATAAGAACTATTTCTTACTAAGCATTACCAAAACACATATTTTCTATCCAGTTTTATTCGTATTTATTATAAATTAAATATTATAATTTATGTACAAGATATGAGTAAAATTTCAATTTAATCAAAAATAAAGTACTTTATATTAACACAAATATAAAATGGTTCCATATTTAAGAAACAATCGAACGTTTTATTAAAAAAGTGTGAAGAAACGGGGAATAGACTACAGCTCCCGACTCGTGCAGTTTGTCCACTTCCGAGGAAGGCCGGGTGCTTCTCGTACGACTTCCAAGCATAGCCTACGAAGGGAGGCATTTTCCAGTCAGCAGGGGTGTCGCCCTTCCTCCGTTTACAGACAGTGTCCGGTCACTGCAGTTCGTAATAAGTATTTACATAATGGTGGGGCCGCGGTGGTATAGTGGTCAGACTTCTCGCCTCCCACCTAGGCGAACCGGGTTCGATTCCCGCTGCCATACTTTAGCACCATTCTAAATGTCTGCCACTCACGTATCTAGTCCCACTTTCCCACATTTCAGCCGATCAGTCTCTCTCTCTTTCTCTATCTACTCGCGATGCTGGCAGACTACACTCGCTGGTCACTGTGGTCGCTCGTCGCTCCAATGGTTTTACTCGTCTGTCGCTGACGGCCATCCTCATATAGCTCAGTAGGCTGACCGACAAGGTTCTTCGCACCCCGAGTCGCGCTGAGGAAAGGGTGAAGCATTGACCGGAAAATTCGGGCAGCCAATATCCCAAGACATTCGACATTCCAGGGACGGAGGCGGTACGAGTCCCAATAACCTTGTCAAGGCACGCGCCAAGTGTAACACGTCCGCTCGTTTGTAAATGCGCGCGCTTTTCCGGTTATCGGTGATGCCCTTGAAGCGCTGCGCTTCGTGCGGCTGTGGGGGAGGGTAAGAGAAGAAACGCGGAGCTGCTGCATGTACCAATATTAAAAAATAATAATGCCTGTGTGTATTTACACTTGTGCAATTCAAGTTTTAAATTTACGCGTGTAACGATAAATTATGTCTTTAATACTTCTCACTATAATTTAGCTGCACGTGATGTATAATTTTTTTTTAATTTCGGCGTGAACTCGTTTTATTTTTGGAAGCGCCAGTTCAATATCCGCCATGTTGTTTGTTAACACGCTTCTCGTATACGAACAGTATACGAACAGTCTTCTCGCACGATACATGCCCGGCAGTGTGTCCCTTGCACGGTCTAGGCATATACGAGGACACGCTTACGGTTCGAGCCTACCGTTTTCCGAAATCATTCGTATTAGAGTCGCGTGATTGAGCCATTCACATACGAGCTTAGACTAATGTTGGAACATCGACATCTATGTTTAGGAAACATCGATGTACCGGTAATAAAACATCGATGTTTTACATTGACGTTCAGACGATTGTATCGATATCATCCATGTTTTATATAGATGTTTTTCAAACATTAAAATAAGGTTATTTATATATATAGTATTTCGGCTGACAAAAAGAGCAATTATTTCGGAAGATAATACCAGTAATATCACTCTATAAAATAATGTTTGTACTTTTACAAGAAAAAACTTTGGAAACCCAGTTACCAAGAAAATCCTTTGTAAACCTACAAAGAATTTATTTTAAATTCTGCAAAACATATATTTGTAACATTAACAATGATAGCCTTGTATTACAACTTACATTATTAAGAAGTGTACATAAAAATATTTCTTCTAGAAAACAAATGTCAGGAATTATAATAACAGGTAATAAGTAAAAAAAAATTCAAAATATAATTGACTAAAAAAAAAAAAATTTGGGTTTACCAGCACGGGGAACGGAACCCACGCTCCCTGTAATCCAATCCCGCACCCTTAATCACAAGACCAGCTTAACTTACAGACGCAAAGTTTATATTTAAAGCACATAAATAACTTCAAGTACATACAAAATATTAAGGAAGTTATTTGCTTTAGAAGAAAACATTTATTTCATTTCAAGAATTCTGGTGTTGAGCTGAGAGATTTGGTCGGCTCTTAACAACGAGATCTTGATAGCCGATTTAAGAGTTCTGTATAGCTAGAATAAGTAATACAGACACGTTTTATTACGATTTTTGAGTTGTTAAGTGTTTTACGTTATTAAAACTTGCAATACATTTATTTTTGCTCGCAACTGCACTTTACATCACTTTACGTTGTCGAGTGTCCGCCATTTTGCTGAAACTCAAGGATACGGGTCAGTATAGTACAAAGATTTCTTGAGGTATTTTACAAACACGGCCCTTGTAGTTTTAAAAAAGAACAGTTTTACAAGATAAATCTTTGAACTGTTACAAGCATTTGTAAAATTATAAAAAATTTCTGAGTAAAAATTTAAAAAAAAATGTTTTTACAGTGTGGGGAAGAGAAAAATTTTTAAATACAAATGGTAGGTAATATCAGCATCTCGGGAACACTTCCCATATGTGTAAATTTGTTGACAGTTTATGATTTTCTGGCTCAACAGCTCATTCCGAGGCCACTGAAATGGCACGAAGGCGAAGCGAAGTGTGAAGCGACAGTTGTTGACATGCGACGCATGACTATTTACGTCAAATTTAAATTATTTCTTGGCAGAAGTACGTTTTTCCATCAAGATAATGCCGTTATATAAATATTGAAAATGAGTGTGAAAAACCTCGATGTTATTCAACATATATGTTTTGCTACTGATACATATATGTTTAAATTGTCGATGCAGAAACAATCTACCATCGAGGTTTTCCTTCGGTGTTCAAACCCTAGCTTAGATCTCCAAGGCGGATTTGTTATAGGTGATGGATTTGTACATGTGGGAGGGAGAGGGTGGTTAGCTTGGGTGGTCGCCCGGGGAGGGGAAGAGGCACGATAACACGCCCGACTGTGCATCACTATCTTCGCTTTACATAACNCGGGAGGGGGGGGGGTTGCGATTCATGTTTTCCGCGGGAGGCTTGAACATCTACACATGGTCCTCCTCTAGCGCCGTCGTTTTACCACGCTATTCAGAAATACAGGTTTGTATACCATCTGCGTGTATGAACCACATATTTTCGTCCGTTCCGTCTTACGTCTACTCATGATTTCTGATATTGCAAACTATTTTTGTCCAAGTCTATATAAACTGTTGACGGTACACTGGAAACTATCGAAATCAAACTTTGGAAAAAAATATATTACTGCCTATAATTACTTTTTTCTACAGTACACACAGACGTGCAATGTTCCAGTTTAGTTGGCATCATATTAATAAAAATGCAAATCTAAGACTTAACGTTTTATTGCGAGTGCAATATTGAAATTTGTGGCCACTAAAGTTAGTAGTTTCTTTTTTATGCACACTAGAGTACAAATCAGCATTTTTGTAACACATTTACGTTCCTAAAAAAATGCCGTGATTTCATTTGACTGGCGTATGAATAAAATGAGTCGGCATATCGCAACGTAAATTTTACGTTTGGTGGACGGATATAAAGTGAGGATTAAAGTAAAATAGATCTTAAGCAGGGTTTTCAGAAATGCTCGATTAATCGTGAACCACTTGTGCCAATGTTACCTTAGTATTTACCAGTTTTATGCATAGACTAAACATGAGGTGGACCGATTTCGCTCGCTGCTCATAACCAGTCTCCATGCCCCAACATTGAACTGCTTTTCTGCCAATACGACTAGCGAATGCGGTGTGGATTGGATTTGAGGTTAGAACACTGTTTAGTAAACAAGTTCTTTGAGATGTTTTTATACTTCCTCTAACCAATTTGGAATGCAGTTAGATTAAATTCAAATTGGTGAGAGTATTTTATTCATTTCAAAGTGCTTGTCATTTGAAAATTAAGATATAAATATACACGTGCATCACTGTTGACCATGCGACTTTAACAGTTACGTTCCTTTTAGGTAGGCCAATGTCAGTCAACTGCATACTTGACGTTCTACGAATATAATATATTCTTGAAGTCACCCGTTTATAAACAAGAACAGCAACAACTCCCAGGACTCAGATAACCTAAAGAAAAGAAAGTTACTACATTGGGCACTGGCTATTTGCAGTGCACAAGGCCGACTGTGTGTACACTTCTTGTGCAACAGTTCCACGGTCTTGGACACGGGGAATAACTGGGTTAAGTTGGAAAAAATAACTGCTTACATTCATTCGAAGCGTTCGTTAAGAACGTAACATTACAGACGATCAAAACGGGCCATAGGAGCCGTCTTCAAAATTCGTTGTTTCATTTTGGAATTGCCCAGAATTAAAACACCTGTATATTGTGTTCGCAATCGCAACTAGCTCACAACTTACTTACCACGTCATGGAAGACTCTTGCAGTAAAGGAAGTCAGAATCGTGGACAACACATTTCGGTAAAGGACCGAATCACCACTGCAGCAGCTGCCAGTGATCAGATGACAGCGGCATGAGTATACAGACGAATGTGAAATGATTCTATCTCTATCTTACGAGTTGGTGTAACATACCCGCTAGCAGATATAAGTGTGTATCACGAGGTGTATGTCGTAATGACAAAAAGGAAACGCTCTCAACATGCCAAGCTACATGTATATGCCCCTTTTCTACTCAGTTAGTCAAGTCTTCAGTAGAAGCATTGCTGTGCAAGTAGTATAAAATAGTTCCTTCTGGAACATGGATTATCTTAAGTCACAGCTCGGAGCCGTCCAACGATGCAGAGAGCCGGAACCTGGAGATGTCCACCATCTTAAATTTCGTCACACCCGACGACCAAAATTGTCACTTTTACCCAAAAATCACTACAGAAATAGATACTTTTGCTCAAAAATCACCTTTTCCCAAAAAATTTACAGAAAAATAGAGAAATATATCGATCGAGTCCTCAAATGAACAAAGAGCATTCGAGGCTCCTCCGTATATGAGCCGCATAGTCCTCAGAGTAGCAAAGTGGATTCGAGGCTCCGAACCAAGTCCAGCAGATCGGTTGGATCAGTGCACCCCTCCTGGAACCACCATCCTGCACCATACTCCCACATGGAGAAAAATATTTTGTAGAGGCCACCCTGCCAAATTATTTTGTAGTACCTACAAAATAATGTATTACTGTCCACAAACGTTTCGTAGTGAGAAGTTAATAATTAAGTGTTCACCACAAAAATTTATTTGGCAAGGTGAGTACTAACAAAACCTTTTGTGGTTGCCACAAAATATTTTTTCAGTGCACACTCAACCTCCTCTAATCCCCTCTCCAAAACCCTTCCACCAACCCCTCTGCATCAGACCACTCCCCTCACTCTACTCACCCCATTCACTCCCCCTACTCACACCCCCTTCCACCACCACTCCACCCTCGTCACCACCACATCACTCCCCTCAACACCACCATCCCTTCAACATAATAATCCCCTCGCAATCATTCCCTCCTTCTTACCCTCCCATGTCCACTCCACAACCTGCCTCACCACACCTTCCACCAACCCCAACCAACCACTGCCCTCCCCCACCATCCCTCCCTTCCCCCTCACAACACCATCTACTCCCATCCCCTCCATGTCAAACCCCACATCTCAACCATCCACCCACTCTTACCCAATTGGGGGGATGTCCTAAACATTTATCAAATGTTCTTAAATATGTTAAAGAAATTCCTTGAAAAAATTGAAAGCAAGCACATATAAAAACAAATTAAATAGTCATGGAAAAATCCGATATATCTTTCCCAAACACGAAATTTCTGAGAAAAATTAAAGGTGTAACATCAACGCTACTAGTGCGACAACAAATGATAAATATGTGTATATTGTGTAGAGGTGTAGAGACTGAATGTGGTATAGAGACAGAAGTGTGACAGAAGAACACCCACAAATAACACTACAAAACTCAATTATTAAATAACAGGAAATATGACTATGAAAATGTATGTTTTCTACTGGAAATCATAATTCAGCTCAGATGTTTCAACCAAAGTGTGACATTTAATTAGCATCCTTGTTAACAAATTATTTCTGACAGGAAATGTGTAATCAATTTTCAAACAAGATTTAATTTGTGGCTTCAGCAACACTAGCCCTTCTCGTGACTGATATGCTCCATTAACTTAATGCCTGGCAATTAAAATTTTAGACTTTCGGAAGACAAATTAATCAATTTGTCTCTCTTCTCCAGACTAGCTCAGGATATTACAAAAGGATAATGCTAGGGTGCCCATAGTTAAATTAGCTGGCTCAGTTCAAGTTAAAAAAAAATATCTTCTTCTTAAAAAAATAATTTGTTGACCTAGCTGATTGTAAATTAATATGAAGAAATCTGGACATTCTTGAAGTTATGGGCGATCAGGTCGTCGGCAGTAGCATCCCCCCAGATGCAGCAGGACATTTCCTCACAGACTTCCCTAATTTAGGCTCTCAGGCCTATAGTGCTAATACTGGTAGTTCGACCTATTCAAAAATGTAAAATTACACAGGCAGCGACTGATACAGGCCTGCTTCTTTCTATTCTTACTCTCGTGTATTCGTCTCCTTCGAGATGGCCTGTTAACCGGTGTGAACTCGTGTCCTTATATTAAAACTAAATTAAAAATCCCTGTCGGCTGAACTCACGCGGATTAGCATCCTGCCATCGAAAACCAACTAAATTAGCTGGCTACGCCAAATGATAATTACAGCTGACCAAACTAATTATCATCAAGATTAGCCTACCATAACCACCGAATGCTGACCAGTCATACAGTCAGCCTGACATTACTAGCAGACCATACCAAAGGATCATACCAAAGGACAATGCCAACTAACCATACCAGCCATCCATACCGACCAACCACACTAACCAACGACTTACTGCCCCCCAGACTGGCTCCACACAAGACCGGTTCTTGCAGAGACCAACTCTTGCTAAACTGACTAAAACAATGGACAAGGCCTACCAGCAACAACAAACTGCATACACCAACAGACGAAGATGATCAATCTCGAAACTGTATATACTCCCTATTAATTTTTTTTATTACAAATTTTTAAAATATTTTTAGAACATTTAATATTTATTTAAGATTTTCCCCCGATTAGGAGAGTGGGGTTGAGGGGTGGGAAGTGAAGTTGGGGAGTGTTTGTGAGGGGAGGGAGAGCTTGGTGAAGGGTGTTGGAGCGTTATAGGAGGAGTTGGGATGGAGAAGGAGGGGACAGGGAGAGTGGTGAGTGGAACTGGAATAGGGGGGATGGTTGGTGGTGGTTAAGGAGGTGGGTTAGTTGGAGAAATATATGGGAGGAGAGGGGTTTGAGAGTGTCGTGGAAGTAGTGAAGGGGTGATGGAGGCTATTTGTGGAGAGATGAGGGGTTTTAGAGGAAGGTGTGTAGTTGAGAGGAATGGTGGTGAGGGTGGAGGAGTGTATTGGAGAGCAGAGCTGGTGTAAGTGCGCAGTGATGGCGAAGGGGAGGGGAGGTTGGTGGGGTGAGGGTATGTTGAGGGGAGAGGTTAGAGGGTGTGGGTTTGGGGGAAGTTTTGTGTGGGGATGGGAAGGGTTGTATACGGAGGGTTTGTGGTAGGGAGTAGTGTGGGGGTGTGGTGTGTGGGATGGTGGTGCAGGATGGTGGTTTTAGGAGAGGGATCATGACCACTGATCCATCTGATCTCCTGGGCCTGGCTCGAAGTCTCGAATCGGCTTTGCTACTTGGAGGACTATGTGGCTCATAAACAGATAATCTTCAATTCTGTTTTGCTCATTTGAGGACTCTATCAACACATTTTCCCATTTTTTTCTGGAAATTTTTGCTGAAGAAAATTTTATTTTAGGGGCAAAATTATTCATTTCTGTTGTGGTTTTTTTTTTTTATAAAACCGACAATTTTAGTCGTTGCGTGTTACTAAATACAGAATGGCGAATGGCTCCAATCACCATCTCCCCGCATCCTTGGACGGCTGCGAGCTCCGTCTCCGACGATCCGTGTCCCAAAAGGAACTAGTTTATATTACTTGCGCAACTCATTATTCCATGAGCTGGATACGAATTAATCACTATCGTACACATCATCACACATAATAAGTGGTGCTAAACCATCATTTGTGGAGGGGGATTGTACATGTTGAGACCCGAGTCAATCTACAGATAGCAGTTTCAAAGAATGTCTGATTAAAGTCATGATCACTCTCATATCAATAGCCTATAACCAAAGTGTTTGAAAAATTGGGAAAAATATATTTTTACTAGTATGCTTCCACAAGATTCGGATCATACGACACGAATTCTGCTGTGGGTCTGACTTCAGTTCTTCGTTTCGCAGAATAAAAACAAAAACACATTTCAAATGCAAAGAATGTATCCACAGCAAATTATGTCAACTTCTGTACGTTTCTATTTATATACTTTGCGAAAGATTTAAATATTTTCAAGTTATCAACAGTAACTAGTTTTTAATATTCTAGTTTCTAAAGAAGGCGAAATATTAAACTCATTACAACAAAACCAATTAATTAGTTAAAAATGCAGAAATAAGGAACAGAAATGGCAATGCTGTTGTTGGTGCTACGTTTGGTCTTAGTTATAAAGTCAATGACATTCTTAAACTCAATCGGTATGAATATTTCTGAAAACTTACATGTTAAACAGTATTAAATATAACTACCGATGAAATGAATCAGGACTACGTGAATATTATACAGTATTGAGGAAGTTGGTGTAAATGTTACAGCGGTTTAATAATATTTTTACTAGGATTTATTACTAATATATAGCGCCGTTATTCTCTTTTTCTTGTACAATGCAGTATTTAAACTATTTACAAGCACGAACTTTTCTTAAATTACATGTTAGGTACTGTATGTACCACTCGTTATACGAATTTATAGCATATGTTACTTAGTTGTTCGGTGCTCCGGGAATGTTGCGTGTGCCTGTCAACATTCATTACGCATTTATTGACGGGTTTTACAACAGACGCATTATCAATCTCCTTCGCAGTGAGCAGCATCTACTGGGTATAATTCGGTAGTTTTTTAAACGAAATTGTTATAGGAATTGATAATTTTTGCAATGACGCTAATTCGTGCTCTAAAATTCATGGAGGGCCTCTATAAATAACTTGTTTTAGTGCCCACCAATAAATATTATACTCCTCAAATTGCAAGTTAGCAAATAAATATTTTACCTAGTTTGTTGTCAAAATTATTGTAAGTTAAAAAAAATAATACCCTCCCAGTGTACGCATTTAGGCTCAAGAATTTCATTCACTGCATAAAAGCTGTTCAGATTGCCGTGAGGAACTATAAATAAACGATGTATGAACGGCTATACAGTAGCAATAACTAGTTTTAACACTTTCCTTTCCGCGCCCTTTATCTTTTTTGACACTAAACTTGTGGGAGAAAATCCACAATAGCACATTTTGCCATTTTCACTGAATGCTGTTGCCGAACGAAGACTGTCTGGAATGGCATTCGTAACCCCCTGCCTTTTATTCTGGCCACGAGAATAGCTTTACTACCACCCCCCTGCTTTGCCTTGAACACACAAAAGGAATGCAATAACACGGTAGTTCAGGGTTCCATACAATAAGATATTTTTTGGGAAGCCGTTGTTTGTTCGTATACGCATATGTCAGTAAATACATGTTCTGGGAATACGACATTTTGTCAGGAAAGTTAAAAACCTGTGTATTCAAAGTTAAGTGTATTCAAAGAGAAAAAATGTAAAAATTGTAATTTAAAAAACGCATATTTAAAGATGACAATGTGTTTGTTAAGTAAATAACCCAAGCCCAAGAAAGTTATGTTCTTCTTTCTTTATTATATAGATTTGGTATTCAAGCTATGACTGCTAATCCTGGTAGTGGACTTTTAGTATGTGTTTCTATCGTCGTTCACACAACAATCCTGGTGTAGTTGTTAACTATTTTAATCAAATTGATGATCTGATATAATATGTTGCAAGACTTTTTCTTTACATGAAAGTGTTATTAATCAAACTGCTATTGTATCTGTAGCTCAGGCTCCTGTATCGTATTCTCGTAAAAAGGTGAAGATTGAGTTAGGTGACGAAATTTGGTTGTTTCGTAAATTCGTTGGTACTACTGGTGATATGCATATGTTAGGTCATGTTCAATACGTTTATACTACTTAAGAAGCATCCAAGACGACTGCTACTAGCTTCGCATAAGGCAGTAGAGGGAATTCTGCCGGCGAGGAAGGGATCAACGACCAGGGAACAAAGTAACTGCCAGAAATACAATACTGAAGCAAGCCACTGTCGAGAGGATGGCAGTAGATATTGTGGGTCCCTGCCTGTCACAGAAAGAGGTAATCGGTAACAACTGGTGGCCCAACATTACTTTAGTAAGTAGCCCATTGTCATTCCCCTCCCAAACCAAGAAGCACGCACTGTGGCTGGCACTCTCATAGAGCACTAGAACTCTATTCGGATCAGGGAAGATACTTTGAAACTGGTGTGTTTCAGAGGGTAACAAAGATTCTGGGGATGAAAAAGACTAGGACTACAGCTTTAGACCCTCAGTTGGATGGAATGCTTGAGAGGCTTTACCACACTCTTAAGAAATATGTGTCGATCTTTGTGGCAGACAACCAAAAGGACTGGGATTGAAATGTGTCATTGTATATTCTTGCTTACTGCTCAGAAGTTCATGAGTCCACGAGGGTGACACCATCAAGGATGCTGTTTGGAAGAGAGTTATGCCTCCCTAATGACCTGTTGTTTGGCTGACCGACAAATGAGTAAACTGCAGCCCCTGATTATGCCAGCGAATTGCATAACAGATTAGCTGACATTCATGATTTTGCTCGACAGCACCTCAGAATAAATAGTGACAGGATGATGATGTGGTATGACAGGAGAATGTCGGGCGAGTTATTTCAAGAAAGACAATCGGTGTGGTTGTACGACCCACAAAGGCGATAAAGGTACTGCCCAAAGCTACAGAAATGTTGGAAAGGCCCGTATATGTTTCTGAAGAATATCAATGATGTGGTCTTCCGGATTTGTCGTCAAGGCTCTTGGTCGATGACAAAGGTTATCCTCATCTACTTACTGGTGCTCTACAAAGTCTGTTCGAGACGAACAGACTTGAAGCGGGAGCAGTGTTATGTGGTCGCTTCTTTGTATCACTTCCCTTGACCCGTCCTGTGCGAGCGAAGTAGTGTGTGAGGGCCACACCATAATTTGAGGAACAAACATATACTGCTGAAAAATGCCCATATATCTCATGCGCTCTTGACCTTCGGCAGATTGAATTCCTAAGGTTATCTACAATGAAATGTTCTGGTTATTGCCTTTCTCATAGTGACTCGGGGTGTGGGGAACCTTCCAGACCTTAACTGCCGATACTATTTAAGACACAACGGGACTCCAAGCCAACAGTTTTTTAAAGTTGAGAGTTTGGGCGATCGGGCGACACGAAAGCGATAGACAGCGAGCCAGTAGAACGTATGGCGATGGAAGTGACCAGCGGGAGTAAAATCTGCTGACTGTGAGCATCGGTGCAGTGATTAGTGCGACTGACTGGTGGGACTATTGAACGGGATGCGTTGAGTGTAAGACATTTCAAATGATGCAACGGGCAGACTGAACACGTGTTAATAATGAGTGTGAGTGAAGAGGTGAAGATATTTGGGCGGCTCTTAACAGCGAGATCTTGAGAGAATATTGAGTGTGAATTAAGTGACTCTAGTCAATACAGTTACATTGAGGACTATAAATAGAATTTAGATAGACATTGAATACAGCGCTTACTGAGAATAATAACATTTTAGTGGAGATAAATAGTTTAATGTTGTAAACAATTGCTGTGTGAAGAAATCAAAATCAAATTTAGTGTTTTTGTTTTTGTTATGACCTCCATTCCCACGAATCCGAATACGCCCCTTTGGCATCTTGTAAGAATGTATAGTATGAATGAAACTGAAATTCTGCCACAGAAGTCATTAGTTGGTGCTGCAACATTTAGCAACTCTGCGTCAAGATTTAAATAACAGTTATTTCCAAGATGATTGGGTAGGTAACTCGATGACGGACTCTCTAAAAACCTTTGAACCTTTTTTGGTCCTCCGGAACTGAATTAGTTGTTACAATTGTTTTCAATGATTTTTAAAATTGCATAATTATTGTACTATCCATGTAGCCATGGTCAAACATTGCTGCATATTTAACGTACATAATCACAATGTATCACACATTTTCGTAATTGAATTCTATTTTAAATTTACTTTTAATTGCGCTATTGCATAATGTAACAGTTTACCCCACCTTGGGATACGTTGCTACACAAGCTGGAGCAATTTGTGACAATTCCAAATATGTCATCATAAAATTTACATATCAACAACAACACATTTTACCTACTACTTAACCAAGTTTCAAATACTAATAATATATTAAATTTACATTTGCATGTACTCTAAAGAGCTAAAAAAAACTGGTATAGGTGTGCGTATGCAAATAACAGAGGTATGGGACCAATCAGAGTAACGCAATGCGATTGGCAGCTATATCGGTTACTGCTGCTACAATGGCAGGTTATCAAGATTTAAGTGAGTTTGAACGTGGTGTTATAGTCAGCACACGAGAGATGGGACATAGCATCTCCGAGGTAGCCAAACCATTTGGATGTTCGCGTACGACCATTTCACGAGTGTGCCGTGAATATAAGGAATCCGGTAAAACATTACATCTTCGACATCATTGCGGCCTAAAAAATATCGTGATAGAACGGGACAAACGACGACTGAAGAGAATCATTAAACGTGACAGATGGGCAATCCTTTCTCAAATTGGCGCAGATTGGATTTGTGGACTGCCGTGCAGGATTCATGGTGTGAATTGCCTCCTTCATACCTTCAGACATTAGTCGAGTCCATGTCACATCATCTTGCGGCACTTCTGCGTGCTTGGGGGCCCTACACGATATTAGGCAGGTGTACCAGTTTTATTGGCTCTTCAGTGTAAGACATGCCAAGTAAATACTATTATAATACAGAAAAAGTAATAAATATAAAGTTAGTCTGAAAAAATAAGCGAAATACCTCAACATGCTCTATTTTCTGTAGGTTTACTACAATATCACAACACATTACAACATTTGAGAAAGTTAAAAACAAGAAATTTGCTTTCTGTCATTCAGTTTGATAGGGCATATTAAAATTTAAATGTTTTATCCTGAATCAGCAGAAGTCGAGTCATATAAACAGACCTCATCGTCACTATTAACGTAGAACATACATAGAACTTATTAAAATTTGCACAATGGGCCTGTGCCAATTCCTTACACCTGGTACATTGTAGCCACTGTGTTTTAGACAGTTCATATGGTTTCGAGCACTCAACACACAAGCACAGTTCTTCATCGTCTTCAGATGAACTAAGAACCACAGCCTCCTTTTTAAAATCCTTCCATTTTTTCGATGATTTGCGACAATCTTCACATTTGAGAGACCGTTTAAGTCCAGCTGACTTCTCCTTTACTTTTGTCTCTGCCTCCAATGCAGGTTTACTGAATTGTCAGTTAAAATAGCACTTACTCTCACATTTCTTCTACATGTCAGCTTGCGGCATCTATCTTTGGGGAAAGGTTTTATTTGTTCAGGGCTGGTGTGATGGGTAGGCAAGCATTTATGTGGCACAGATGTCTGTACACTTGATGTTGATGGCTGACTTAAAATGTCTGCATTTTTAATTAGGTCTAAATTTTCACACTCAGAAACATCTGAAGTTGCGTTATCTAGGCCTACAATGTTGGTTACAACGGGGCGGTCAGTGAAACTGGAAGGCAATAAATCACTATCGGTTAATATGTCCTTGTTAAAAGGCCAAATTCCTGTCACTGAAAATCCAGACGTGATATTTTATGGGATCACTGCATCGGGCAATGCTTATCTCACTACATACGGAATGTCATAAATGGTCATTGTTTTTCCAGGGTTACTCTTAAGCCAAAGCATCTGATTAACTGTTCACAAATTTCTTGAATGGGTCAAAAACAGACTTATCCAAAGGCTGCATGTAACTTGTGATACATGTGCAGAAGGAAGGATAAAAGCACAACTCCATTTCACTTTGTCAAATCAAGAACAGCTAGGTTGAGGTGAGACTGATGGCTGTCCAACAATAGCAGAACTGGCCTTTCTTTTGATACCCTAGTGTGCTTTATAAAATGTTCCATGAACATTTTTAAATCTGTTCCCGTCGTCCATCCTGATTTATTGGCAGAATCAGCACACCCATGCCACTTGCACTAACAGCCAGGGCGATGGTAACAAGGACTCCTCGTTCTGCAGACATCATAGCACCTATAGACTGTGCAAGTAAAGTGAGCACTTTTGCGGCCGTAGTTACTTTTTACATTCAGTAATTTTCTTATCCTTTAACCACCTTTTAAAAATAAATATTGCCAAGTAAGTAATAAACACAGTATGTATATTCCACCGCACTTGGAAGTTAACATCTAAGGCTAAAATAAAGTACATTTATTGACTATTATTCCAAATGAGAGGACTTTCAGAAGTGCTCATTTTACCATGATTAGCCTATACCTGTTCTGCGTCTTTCGTTGCGATGACATTGGTTGGTTTTTTAACTGTTGTAACTCCAGTTTCGTGTACGTTGAAGATATCGTGGCTTTGAAACTTGTATTTTTCATACACAGAACCTAAATTCCTGAAGAAGCCTTCTACATCGTGCCTATTAAAACTAGTAACTCTGCCGAGACTGGTAGCGTGTGGCGTGCAGAGTGATAATGCATTTTTCCTTTTAAGGAATCG
The DNA here is from genome assembly GCA_002778355.1 of Clitarchus hookeri. Lineage (NCBI taxonomy): Eukaryota > Metazoa > Arthropoda > Insecta > Phasmatodea > Phasmatidae > Clitarchus > Clitarchus hookeri. The sequence continues at coordinate 1,132,712 of NQII01000011.1, forward strand.
TGACAGCCAGTCAGACGAAGCTTGCTCAGAATTGCACCAATTCTCCAGGATATTAATATTATTCTTCACGGCATACTGATACACTACATTTCTGACATCTTTGGTGGAAAGTCCACAATATAATTAAGACGCAGTCAGTAAATATTCTTCGAGTACAGATTCCTGTTCATCGGAGAATACTCCAACGCGTAGTGTCTCATGTTCTGTATTAAAAAGAAAGAAAAACATTAAGTAGGCCTGATTTTTATACTACGTTAAAAGGTAGGCTTATTTCTATGTGGGAATTATTTGATGTTTGGCCTACTGATGCATAAGTTTAACTGGTTATATGGAACGTTTTTAGTGAAACATACAGTCAATAAAATAATGTTTACTGACAGATTCCATCAATGAGATAAATCGAAACATTAAAAAATAGTAAAGAACACACTGTTATTATTTACCGATCCAGGGGAATATACAATGTTTCTGAACCGCTGTTTAAAAACAGTAGGACCTACACTTATTCATCAATAAATGTAACAATTATGAACTTTATTTAATGGAACAAATAGTTAAAATAAGATCTCCAACTGTGGCCTGGCATGACTCGCTAGCGAATGTTATCTTATTCCAATTAGAATGAGCAAGCATTAATTTTTCCAACGAAATAAATAAATATATCATACCTTGAACTCCTTCTGGAAGTTTTTTTGCAGAATCTCTGGAATGTCATAAAATTTATGCCATATTTGGAAGTAGCTTTCCGTAGCGAAGCATTGTTTGTCACTACTTCCTGTGCTGCCTCAAAGTATATTTTTTGGGTGTTGTGCCCCGTTCGTTTTTCTCTTATACGTTCGCATTGTATGCCTATTAAGTCCCTTAAAAATAATAAAATACATTGACTACAATTACGCTACAATTACGGGGCAAGTTGTTACACTGTAACAAGTTACCCCCGCAAAGTTGTAACAACTAACCCCTTCACGCACCATTTTGTTTGGCATAAGATTCTGAGCACAGAAAACAATAATTGAAGCGTATCGTTATCGCATATAAATACCTGAATTCTGTATTCCCCTTAGGTATGTAGCACTTTGAGCTCTAGAGGAATATTCTTCGATGGTGAAATAAATTCTAAAAACTTTAAGTTTACTCCTGATGACATAAAACACTATTTTGCACATACGTACTGAACAACGTATCAAAGCACAACTGGCGGGACTTGAGTTAGTGGGTCCGATGGGTGCTACTATCTGTGGACTAGCGAAGGAACTACTAGCAACAGAGCGCAAACTAATGGCGCTAGTAGTAACGTGGCCCAAAACAATTCGACTTCTCCCATAAGAATGCATTATACGGCGAGTGTCAGACGAGTTAAAGTTAACGCATATTCGTGTTTTATATTTCTTAAACTGTAATAATTTTTATGTGACAATTAAAACAAAATTAAATTTGTATAATGCAATGATTTTTGTGACATAGTGTTCCGATTTAACATAAACAATCGTGTTTATCCCGAATGAATACATGCATAGGCTAGCAAGAGTCAAACAAGTTATAATTAACGGAATTTTGTGTTTTTTTTATTTTTAAAACTGAGATATATATTTTTGTGTGACAATTAAATATGAATAAATGTGCATAACGGAAGAAGTTGTGTTGTAATATTCCGATTTAACGTAAATAAGAGTTACCTTTTAGAGATAATCTATAACCCATTAAATGACCTAGTATCTTTCTTTTTACTCGAAACATCAAAGTTAAATTAACTTAGTGCTCTGTTACAAAATTAATATGATAATTTCCGTTGCATATGACAAGTTTTCATAGCAACTATACTTGACATTTGATTTGTGTCCAAAGAACATACTTGGAATCCGAGTCAAAATTTATTACCCAATTATTTTAGTATAACTAAATTATGATAATATTTTGAAAATGGCATATTTGAGAATTACAAAAATTGCTGACATGCCCCAAAATTTAATTTTCTGAATTAAGCTTATTTCCTAAAATTCTACACAGTGAGGATAATTACAGAGATAAGGAAAATTATGAAGTAAAACTTTTAAAAACACAATAAAATCCTTTATTAAAAAAAATTCACAAAACTAAAATTTATTGCCATCTACACTTAAGAGTACCCCACGCGAAAAAGTATGTTTACAATGAAATGAATTCCTATATTCTTTTTTCAAAATACTCCTACCTACAAAGCTGAATGTCACAAAAAAAAGCACGAGTAGGTACTGTGTTAAAAGAAGAAATTTTCATATAATTTCAATGTTGTTTCTCAAAGAAATAGGTTATTTTTAACTAATTTAACATGTGTTCTAATTCACGAGCCAAGGGCCCTTGTCTGGCTGTGTGCCCCGGAAAAGTGCACTTCTGTGACTTTCAATTGTCGCCGACTGAATTTACGGTAAGGGCACAAATACACCTTGAATGTCCTATTCAGCTAAGGAAACGAGGGACGTCCTCTACACATACCCTACACTGTAAGTTTAATAGTTCATAACAGATATGAAGCTTATTCCTATCAATAGCTTAACACTTGTTCCTACACAAAATCAAGGCAACATAAGAAAATGTGTTGAGTAGGTTTATTCTTATATCGCTTATGCATTGAAACTTGTAACAATTGCGAAATGAAGATGGGTTTTCGAAATTATACCCACTTCCTCAAAAAGGGATCAAGGGAACGTGTAGAACTGTGGGCACTGACGGGATCAAGGGTAAGTTATCGAAAGGTGTGAGATGAATTCGAGTAGTGGGGGACCAAATGTTCCAACTTATGTACTGTATAAATACGCGAAAATAAATACTGATTTTACGTAAAGTTTCTGTGACATGACATTTACATAAATGATAAACTTGAAATAAAATCTTAAAATGCAAATATAATTCCATTCTAACACTTTGCCTAGCATAAAAGACCAGATGATAAAATATCATTAAGCAGTAAAAACTATTTTGCAATTAACAAGAAAATGGAACAGCGACGCATAGGCTACTGCAATTTGAAACACAACAAAAAATTGAAAACAATGCCAGAGTTTACTAAATTAATGTTTTTTCTTTAAAAACAACAATCCAAAAGAGGCCAGAAAAATATATGCCAAAGTGCCTTAATGACTCTTCGTTTGTAGGCAAAAAAGTACTTTACATTGACAAGTAGCTTTATTATTTTCAATGTTATATTTTCTTAAATATAATGGAGGTAAGTATGTCACATAATAACAGCAAAAGGTCCTTACAAAAACAAAAAAAACCTGACTTTCTCTTTAAATAACGCCATTCCTAGTACCAATATTGGGATGAAATTACAATGCACTGACTCCAAGTAAAATTAATAGAATTTTTTTGGGGTATGTATTACTGATCACAGCTGTGTGCATAACCTATTAATTCTAGGCTATGCATCATGTAAAGAATTATTTTTTAAACATGTTACCAGTACATGCCACAAAAGTATTTCATTTTTTAACAATTTGACGCTCCCCGCGTCCAGGCATTTTTTGGCCGCCAGAACACATGCGCTAGCGAAGCCTGTCGACGGTCTACANCCAGCCAGTCTACCGCAGAAGCCAGTCAGTCCAAGCAGTTGCAACGCACCGAGGAGGGGAGAATCGAGTGGTGAGGCCGACAAACGGGATGTAAGGTGGGAAGCATCCGAGAAAACCCATGCACAACGCCGACGGGAACCGAGGAGGGCGGAACGAGTCCGCGAGGAGACGACCACGGCAGCCGGCCGTCATCAGACGCAGAGTCCTGCCAGTTCCCGCTCACCAGACCTCAACTGCAGGACCAGCTACCAGCACAACAGGACAGATAAGTACAGTCATCCAGCGTGTGTGAAGAGTACTACCCCTCTACACCCCCCCCCTTTTGTATAAACGGGAGGGAGTTGTCTCGAGAACTTGTGTGGCAATTAACTTGTTTTAAAGCAATAATAAAACGAGATTGTTTTTTGAACTCCAATCGCCCTGTGTTTACTTCAGTAGGAAATTGTACCTTTAGAGAACAGTGTGAATCACCTTCCCCCAAAACCACAGCTCAGGGTGATATCAAATTATATCAGTCTTCTTTTTGACACCAGGGCAGCTACAATAGACACCATTTTTGTTTGTACTTTGGTATTTGTTATAGTCAGAGGATCTCTCTATCACCGCTCTCTCGCTGTTTGGAGTAAAATTAATTTCAGGAATTAGCGTAATTTAATATTGTGTCAACTTGTGGAGACTCATAGTACAGAAATATTATATATAATGCTAGTATGCCCGTACTCTAGATTCATGCGTGCCTGACAGAAACGTTCATGCATAAACAGTTCCTGTGACCCATTCTCTAACGAAATGCGTTAGTCAGTGTAATGTCTCTTTGTCACGTAGAACAAACTCAGAAATTACATCAGAAAACTTAGCATTCAGTGTTTTATTAAATCATACGTAGTTTAAAGCCTACTGAAAAATGTTAGTAGAATCAGCCCTTAAGGCACGACATACATATTTATAGTGCATTATATTGCAGCCATGTGCATTTCTAATTAGCATCTTAATTAATGAGCAGACTACTGTGCAGTGTATTATAGTAATTAACAAGTGTTAACGGATGTAGAAAGTAAGTGCATTACTTGGGATTATTATCATTATTTGTTTTAACTCGATGGTTTCAGTTAAAGTGTGCCCATATGTGCTGCACCCGCATCGCGTCATGGAGGGAGATCAACTCTTGTTCTGATAATGTTTGTGCACCGTAGTCTCTTAACGTTAGTAACCTGAACTTTGTCTTTGTGTCACCCTCCGTGTTCGCAGCCTCCCTCCGTCGACTTACAGGCACCAGAGTTTTTATTTTGTGTAATGTAATCTTTTTCGTGCCATTTCGGCTTTTTCGCAGCTACGGCCACTTGCAGGCCTTGCGAGACAGACCAGTTTTCGTTCGCCTGCACGTGTGTTGTTATGTATACGTACTGCACTCAATACAACTATTTACTGAGTGCAGATTCACCTGTGTGCTCATTCAGTAATGTTGGGCTTTGGGACCTGGCCCTACCCAGGGAACTTCCCCACCTCGCCGAGGTGTGTTTACTATTAATTTGTACCCTAGACCACAGCGTTGTACCAGGGGAGCCTGAATACCCCAGTAACTGCGCTTTTGCATAATACAGCACCATGTGTGATGGGGACATGCCACGTGGTCGTTTTGGCCCACGACTCCTGAGAAACAAGATCTCGTACTCGCCTGAGTTAACTGGTGAGTTGGCGCCCCATTCAACTAGAACAGTTCCACGTAATCTGACTTTTCCGGGACTTCGGCAGAATGGGATAACTTTGTTCTACCAATGCCTAATGTTACTGAACACAACTTGTGTTTACTCGTCCCTCACCGCTCAAGTCATGTTACTATAGCAAATTAAAGAAATCTGGCAAGTTATAAAAAAAGTTTTTAAAAAAGATAATATTTTGGAGTTATAAACTATAAACTAGTATTTCTAACAAAATTTTATTTTTGTGAAAAGAATCCGAATTTTAAAAAGTTGTAAAAAAAAACAACTTACAACATAATCTATACATAATAAATTGGACTTAAGTTTGTATGTTAAAAAACAGCCCCAATTTATTTTATGTTGTAATTTTCCAAAATTTCCATTTTTTTAAACATAAAAACTTGATTTGGTTTCAGTTTCACAAATTTCCTGAAATTTGCATCTGTAATCTGTATTACAAAAATGTGTCCCATGCTCATTTTTTAGGTGTTAATGCAAAGTTATTTTGACATAACAAGGAACGTGCATGTATCACTGCAGACAGACTGCCACTGATATTAAGGCTTATTACACGAGGGGTTTAGTTTACAATTAGCCGTTGGAAATATGGTGAATGTTGCTACTAGTTGGATTTTCAGTGATACTGCTATTTTCCCAACTGGTACAGTTTATTGCTTCCTTTTCATCCTGTTAACAATTAATGATAGGCACCTCTCAGGTTCCTATTTCACGCTGTCACTTTCCTGGAGGTACCATATCCAGATGCACCTGACCAAGTGTACAAGTTTATTTTTGCCATCATCATTTTGATAGTATTCTACAACGTTTTATTTAAAATTCCGATGAAGTAATTTCATGGTAAGTGCTAAAATTGGGAATGGCATATTTGCTTTAGTCGTGTAGGTAAGTTTATGGACGTAGTATTCTAATAACTCTCCAGCTTGATATGTTCACCATCATTTTTCACTAAGCAATTGCAAGAGTTATATCTTGCTACATATTAGCATGTGTATAACGTAAGCACTGGTGAGTGAAATACAAGCAAATGTGTACAGCCAATGAAAGTGTATAATATGGCAGATAGAATGTAATGACCAGACCACTGGATCTGCCATTGTCTATTGTCCTGCTTAAAAAAATAATTAGAATGATATGTAGCAGGTAGTCACCTGGACGCAACTGCCCCACTGTGTAGAACCCTATAGTTGTCTTCCCTGAGAAACTGGAAAGAGTCATATGCGAGAGTTACTACTGCTTTACAGTTGGGATATGGCCGACTATGAGATCAAAACCTCCTTTAAAGAAAACTATTCCACAAAACCACATTTCATTCTGATCCTTTTCCACATGATGGTTGGTGTCAACATTCTTGGTAGGTCCTCACCACATTACTGACGTGGTGTGTTATCCCAGGTTGGGGGTGTGCCCTGGTTGGTACACATAGTTTCCTGAATGTGTTTCTGAAAGTGATGTGCTCCCTCGTTGTTCCATCCTGGCAGTATATCCTTGTCTTTCACACTCGCCCACATAGGATGCGGGTATTAGAAACGGAAAGGGAAAGGATGGAATCCATGTTGAGCGCCTAGTGGACTGCCCTCCATAGGCCCTGCCATGGACCTATTTTAGACCCATAGGTCCAGGTGAGGAGTTAGTTCCTGGAATTGTTGGTAATTACTAGGGGGCAAGGTAATATGGCAAATTGCAATAACACATCAATGCATGTTAATGCACCGCACCAAAATTTAAACAATGGCTCAAAGAGGCAGAAATTTGTATTGTTAAACTGAGCACTTTTCATGTAATGTCTAATTTTAGTAGATGTTAAATAAAATAAGGGCGGAGACAGTTGTATATTTGTTCATAAATGTATGCATAAGAAATAAAATAGAAAAAATCTTAATTCTTTAGATATGGAATTAAGATATCGATTGTTCTGTGGTAGAAGTAAAACTTAAGAGTATCCTGATCAATATTTATAGACCAAATGGATGTATCACTATTTTTTATAAACAGTTAGAGAAAATTATTAACAATATATGGGATAAAGAGAAAACCAAATAATAATTTGTGGTGATTTAAATGCTGACTATGCAAAGGATTATAACATGACAAGTGATTTTATTAATTTTTTTAACACATATTGTTTACATAATTGAATTTCAGACTACACGATAGAAACAAATAGTTGTCCATCAGCTGTATAATATATAATAACTAATATTGATCCTGAAAATTATAAATGTGTAGTGAATGACTATGGTATATCAGACCATATGATGAAAGACATTTCTATAAATATTGAGTTCAAATTAATAACTAACCACAAAGTTATCAAATATGTCTTACAAAAAAACTCAGAACGTGTCTTCTTAGACAGATTAGAAGAAGAAAACTGGTTAGACATTTACAATATATCAGTCATTAACAAAAAAATTCGGTGAATTTATACATACAAAAGTTAAATACGCTAATAAAACATTCCGTCTAAGACAAAATAAACTAAATAATAATGATTATAAAAATAATAACACCAGTAGAGAGATTATGGGAACTTTGGCACATCGGGACCTGGGAGCAGAGCGTCGGAGCTCTTCGTGCTCTATCAATCCGGTCAGCCGGTGTCCATCTTGGATCCACGTGGCCTTGACTCTGACCTTGGCCTCAGTAAACTTTAAAACCAAGAAACAAAAAAAAAGGGAAAAAATATAAAAACTTACATTAAAAAATATTTAAATATTATTTAAATATTTATTAAAAATTATACTTAAAACATTAAAAAAAACTTAAATTTAAAGAGGTTCTAGACACCCCCTCCCGCCATACTCATTCCAACATCTTAATAGGTGCAGTCCACCATTTTGGCAGCCAATGTCAGCTATTTTGGTGGGTCCAGTCCATAATCTAGGAAGGTGCAGTCCGCCATCTTGGTAGGCATCACAGCCACCACGCGCCATTTTGGTTGGTTTAGTCCGCCATATTGGTAGGTACGCCAGTCCTCCATCTTGGTTGGTGAAGTCCGCCATCTTCGCAGGCGTCAAAGCCACCATCCGCCATTTCGATTTTTGTTTGTCATTTGTTTATACATTACTGGAGTTTGTCTCTCACATTCGTTCGACTGCCATCTTGGTTTTTTTCGTCCCCAGCATCTTGCCCAGCAGACGACTGACTCCCT
>NQII01000011.1:1141141-1175071 GCA_002778355.1 Clitarchus hookeri
ATCCCGTGGAAATATATTTACTTGATCAATTGCCCCTCCCCTGATTCTCATTGGCAAACTGCCCACCCCTTTTCGAAATATTTTTTATCGTTCTGCCAACGTTTCTCATTTGCTAATTACTCGGGTGTTTTCGGAAACCCTTTTTCGACCAATTAACGGTTCCCCCCACCCCCTTCCAATAAATTCAATTACTCCGCCAATGTTTATCGTTGGAAAATTACTAGGGTGTTTTCGGAAACCTTCGCTCCCACCTACTTTAATCGCGAGGGCGGAATACTTTTTCCCCTTAAAATCTCTTTATAGGACGCACCCTGAGCCCCCTTGAGAAATCACTCATTTTTCTCGCTCTTATAAATGTACGCTTGATTTGAAAGAGTACGCTCGCTTAGGGCCTTGTACAAACGGTACGAATTACCGTACATGCCGAAAGAAATACTCCAGTATTACGAAACTTCGACCGTATACAAGTATTTGCTGGCCTACCAGCAGCAGGATAAAGACATAAGGGAATGCTTCACATGCAAGGAGTGTTTCTAGGGCTGCACCACCTCGGTTCCCGACAGTAGTTAGAAATGGACAGTTCAGAGACAGGGTGGGGGCGTGGGGATCAGGGATCTGATTTTCAAAATTTTTGGAAAATGTTGGAAAAATTTTAAATTTTTTTTGTATAATTTTTTTGTATAAAAAAACTTTTATTGAAAATTTAGTTAGTAGCGATAACGGTCATTTTGGCAGCCAGCACCCACGTCTCCTCGACGACGCCCCGACCCCAGATCCCTGCCACAACACCCCAGTTCATTTCGACGGCGGCCATTTGGTCAGCCAGTACCCCGGGGGATCCCTACTACCAAACACTGACCCCAGATCCCCCCTCGATTCCCCGCCGAATCCCCCGCAGACAGCCCGACTCCCAACGAAAATTATTGCAGGGTCATTAATGCCCTATGTGAACTTATAAGCATAATTGACCATAATTTCCAACCCATTTAAGATACAGTCACTAATTTCGTTACATAGACATCACCCTCGACAACGCAAATTATCGCATTGTCATTTATGCCCTATGCATACTTATAAACATAGTTGACCATAATTTCTGAACCGTTTAAGATACAGACGTCAAATTCGTAAGATATGAATCATCCCGTCAACGAAAATTATCGCAGAGACATCTATGCCCAATGCGTACTTATAAGCATAGTTGGATTAAATTACAACCTGTTTAAGATACAAATATAAAATTCATAACATATGTATCACCTCCGACAACTAAAATAGCTACATGACCATTTATGTCCTAAGTTTACATACAAGAATAGTTGACGATAATTTCCGAACCGTTTAAGATACAGCTACCAAAATGCATAACATAGACAATGCCTACGACAAGGAAAATGACCGCAGGGTGAAATATACCCTAAGTATACTTATAATCATAGTTAGACGTTATTTCCGTAACGTTTAAGATACATTCACCAAATTCGTAACATAGACATAAGACATCACCTCCGACAATTAAAATGGTCGCATGGTGAAATATATAAAAGCATAGTTGAACGTAATTCCCGAGTCATTTAAGATACAGCTACTAAATTCGTAACTTAGACATCGCCCCCGACGGGAAATGTTCGCAGGATGAAATATACTCTAAGCATACTTATAAGCATAATTGAACGTAATTTCCGAACAATTTAATATACAACTATCAAATTCATAACATAGACATCACCCGCGACTAGGAAAATTACTGCAGCGTAAAATATACCGCAAGCATACTTATATGCATAGTTCACCGTAAATTCCAAGCTATTAAAAATCAATCTATCAAATTCGTAAAATAGACATAACCCTAACAACGAAAATGACCTCAGAGTGAAATATGCACTTACCCAAGCATATGTATAAATATAGTTGGCTGTAATTTTTCGAACTATTTAAGATGCGGACAACACATTTAAAACATAGACATCACACCCGTCAACACATTTCGATGATGCCCGGGACGGTGCGTTCCGGTGCTAGTGATGTACTCCGAGTGTAATGGTTGCGTTTCAGTCGGTTTGTAAGGCAGTTGTTTGCTATTCTGTTTTACTGACCAGGACAGTCTGGTATTGTGTAGCATCATTTAACACAGAGCGTACAGTCCCAGCGCTTATGTAGTATGTATATAATTGCGATGGTTGTCAAGTGTTTACAACTATTTTTCCCTTACATTTTTTATATGTTTGCTTCAATGCGTAGTGGTGTTGACCTGATCGTACCTGTGCTTCTCACCTTCGTAAAAGTATTTTTCGACTAACGTGAGGTATAGCACACGATGCTCGTGCAATATACAAAGTTTTGTTAAAAGGTTAGAACTATTTGCATTAATAATTATTATTTCTATCTGTTTGCATCAGTGTGCTACCTTGTAAACAACCTAGGAATGGGAGACAGCTAAGAATCTCTTCGTTCAGCTGCAGATATACAGATAGGTGTTTGTAGATTGATTTTATTTCATGTTGTACATATGTGAGAGAGAATTCTTTAGGCAGGTATGCAAGCTCGGTATCTGAGTGCTGCAAGTGATTTAATCTTTCTGTTTGTCATGATATCTAATAAAATTATCTGACTACTATAACAAACATTCTTTCGTTTACATAATGTCCCACACTTCACAGTGGAAATTTTTTCGCCTATCATAAAGTATAGTACATGATGCTCACACACACACAAATGTATTTGCCGGCAAATCAAATGTGAATAACATTTTACTTATATATATATATATATATATATATATATGTATATATATATGTATATATATATATATGTATATATATATATATCTGTTTGTCTCAGTGCTAAGCAGTGTTGTCTCTTTCTCAATCTCTCTCTCTCTCTCTCTCTCTCTCTCTCTCTCTCTTTCTGTTGTGTGAATAATGGTTGTTTCGTATATGCTTAGAGTTCTGCTAATATATAAATAAAAATGGTACGTATTCACAATAAGTGCATATAGTATTTAATACATGATAAATTGATAGATTGTAGTGTATAACTGAATTCCTCTCGTAAAGGAAAATATAATGTGCGAGACTCGGCTGGTGTGGCGATACAACTTTATCTTGGCCAATGTTCCTTGTCATCTCCCCTTCGCTTTTTGAGACATGCGCAGTGTTCGCGCTGGCCATTGGCTTACTGTGGAAGGTCCTACAGATTCTCATCATGTTAATTGAGTGCTCGAAGTCGGCCGCGTCGGATGTGTTCCTCTGCTAGTGTTGTGACTGTTGGTTGTTCACTAGATGCGACGGTTTCGTTTCAGTCGATTTGATATTCTGTTGTACTGGTCAGGATCGTCTGGTTTTGTATAACAGCGTTTAACAAACTGCGTACAGTACTCGACGTCTGTGTAATACATAATTGTGCTGGTTAGTAAGTGCTTATAACTATTTTCCCTTTACATTTATTTTTTTATACCTATTTGCATCATCGTGTAGAAGTGATGTCTCTCTTGCGCGACTAATGGTTTAAATGTATGTTTTTTTTTATGACAAGCAAAGGAAAGCCATATTTACAAGTCGTATAATGCATATCGTAAATTTATTGTATTTATTTGTTGTGGTTGGTACTTGTGATCAGTCGTTCCTTCTCACGTCGACGTACATTCTAGCTTTTTACTAAACTTCTTGGTACGATTTCAACATCTATATAACTATTATTGACTGTAGCTCTATCGAAGTTTGCTCATATTCATCACTGTACGAGATGGCAATCTGCTTGATGGTGTACGAGTCCAACGAGTGAAAACCTTGGATGTTGCAAAACATGTTTTTTTTTTTTTTACTAAATGTTTTGTTTTGTTATATAAAATATTGTATGTTCCCATGCACACCCCGAGTTTCAATATTGTTTTACAAAGTAATTAAAAACTTCATAGAGGTTTATACACATCGGGCATCTGTGCTCTGGATTGGTTTCCTGGCCGGGTAGTGCTTGCCAGGAAATGTCTTTAAGGGGAGCATCTTCCACGGGTACAGCTTGCGAGTAGAAAACTTGCACGCGGATGTCGCCTTCTACGGGGAGGGCGTCTTCTACGGGGAGCGCGTCTTCAACCGGGAGGGCGTCTTCAACAGGGACGTCGTCTTCAACGGGGAAGTCGTCTTCCACGTGTACTAACATCGCAAGAGCTGCTCGGCTGGCCTTGCACCAACGCCTGCGATGCGGCGTGTCGGGGACCGAGGTGGTGCAGCCCTCGAAACACTCCTTGCACGAAAGGCCGTCCCGTATGTCTTCGTGCTGCTGCAGTTAGGCCGGCAAATACTTTGTCGAAATTTTTTAAGGTGCGTAGACCAGGAGAAATTCTTTCGGCAGGTACGGTAACTCGTCCCGTTTGTACAAGGCACTAAGCGAGCGCACCCTTCCAAATGCCAAAATGGCCGAAAGGATTTTATGGCCGCTTGGACAACACGCGTACATTTCCAAGAGTGAAAAAAATTACTGATTTTCCCAGGGGGCTAAGGGTGCGTCTTATAAAGAGTTTTTAAGGTGAAAAAATATTCTGCCCTCGCGATTAAAGTAGGCCACCGATTGGTCGGAACAAAGGTTTCCGAAAACATCCTAATAATCCTCCAATGATAAATATTAGAGGATTATTAATTATATTGGTAGGTGGTGGAGGGGAACCGATAAATTGGCCAAATGAAGGTTTCCGAAAACATTCGAGTAATTAGTTAATGAGTAAAATTGGTGGAGCAATTAAATTTATTGGAAGTGGGTGGGCAATTTGCCAATGAGAATTAGAGGTGGGGAAATTGGCAATTTAATATATTGGAAGGGGGAGTGGAGAGGGTCATTCATCTGCTGGGCGCGGTGATGGGGACAGCATTAGCAATGTTAAACAAACGACAAACGAAAAAACCAAGTTGGTGGTCGAACGAAGAGAGACAATCTCTATTAATTATATAAACAAATTACAAACGAAAAAACCAAGATGGCAGATTGTGGCTGTGATGCCTACCAATATGGCTGACTGAACCTATCAAAAAGGCGGACGGCTGCACCTACCACGATGGCGGACGGTGGCTGTGACGCCTACCAAGATGGCAAACTGCACTGATCAAAATTGCGGGCAATGGCTGTGATATCTACTAAAATGGTGGACTGCACCTTCAAAGATAGTGGGATGATATGTGTGGAGAAGAGTGTGGGAAACCTCAGGAAATTTATTTTTATATGAATTTTTAAATTATTTTTGAATTACTTTTTTTATTTTAATATAATTTTTTATACATTTTTTGGATTTTTTATTTTTGGTGTCAAATGTCACCTGTTCAAGGTCAGGGTCAAGGTCACCTGGATCCAAGATGGCCGCTGGCTGACCGGAATGACAGAGCACTAACAGCTCCGATGCTCCGGTCCCAGGTACCGATGTGCCAAAGTCCCCATAGTCCCTCTACTAATACCTGGCTCACTAAAGGCATAGTATTTCTAGTAAAAATAAAAGAGACTATTACATAAACTACTAAAAACACATAACTCAAGTGAAGTTACACAAAAATACTGCAGAAACTAAATAAAATATACCGGAATACTATTAAACAAGCAAAGAAAATTAATTTGGAGAAGTTTAATCAACAAAGCCATGACTCATCCCGCATCCCTAAAGATATGTATTCGTCAGAAGACACACTCTGGCGAAACTCGCAGGCGGACAACCGCAATAAATACTAAGGGTTTGGCGGGCGTGCGGGAAGAATAATGCCAGGATGGCTCGGCGGAATGAACACGTGGCGTAGAGACCATATGCGGAGGAAGGCAGACACAGCTGCGTTTCGCAGCTGACAAGGGATGCCGAGCTCACACCATCGGCTGCATCTGTCCCAGGCTGGCTACCACAATAAACAATGAGAGCTTTTGGCGAGTGCTGGAATAATAGCGGCACGATATCCGGAGGCAGGAAAACCACAGGCACCCACCAAGAGGCCGCCAAGTGTTCCGCCACGTGCGAGAACCGAAGCACCGAACACGTGTTTTACGACCCAGGGGACGCGGCGAGCAGTGCGGCCACGTGCAGAGATGAGGCGAGCGANGAAACACGTGTGCCGACCAAGGGACCACCAAGGGTCCCAACACGTGCAGTGCAGAACAATAAACGTCTATGCCAGAAGCAAGGGACGACGCCAGGCCACGTGCGGATAGCTGGAGCACCGAACACGTGTTTTACGACTCAGGGGATGCGGCGGTCAGCACGGCCATGTGCAGAGGGGATGCAAGTTTAATATGGCGAACGAGCATACAAAACCACGAGAGAGAGGCAGGAACCGGATCAGTCAGACGTCGTCAAGCGAGGAGTGTGGACCGGAGCCGGCAAAAACGAGTTCACGAAAATGCATCAAGACGTCAACGTCAGTCGCAAGACGTAAAGCTAGGTGTGCGGAGCAGAGCCAGTACGAGAGGAGGCGTCGAGATGCCAACGGCAGTCGGCCGGCTGGAATCGAGGAGTGCGGATCGAAGTCAGGAGGAAGGAGTTCGAGAAGGCGTCGAGACGCCAACCGGGAGGACCTGTCGCAGCCCAGACGTCCCAGTCTGCCTACCTAGTGACGAAGCGGTCCAGAGGTCGCCGGCCGAGAGAAGACCAGCGCCTCGAGTCAGATAAGTAGAGTCATACAGCATGTGTGAAGAATCGTGCTCCCCACGACGCAAATCGCCGCGTCAAGCAATACGTAGCCTACGTAGAAAAAAGGGGGGGGGGGAGAGTTGTCTCGTGTGTACATGTAGAAGTTACCCTGTTAAGCATAAATAAAAACTGACTTATGCTAACTCGCAAGGAAGGTGAATTTATTTGGTAAATTGGACCTAGGGATAATAGTGTCAACATATTCCTACGCCCTAACACTGAGGGCTAGCATAAATTGCTGGCGCCTTACGCAGAGAGCAGATTCCATACCTACTTAGAAAACCTAGCATTGGGCAGGTATCAGCCATGATAAAATAAAAAAATGGGTCATTACAAAATAAGAAACAGGTAAAAGTAGCGTAAACCATGCAGATATAACAAAGCTAGGAACATAGGGTCATTAAATTACTGACAGCAATGAAATTGCATAAACATCAAATCAATACAGTACTTTATACACGTTAAACTCAAACAATACCGAACCAGTGTCAAATGCAATATCACAATTAAGATGCAGACAAGAAGCCTATTATAACACTATATTTATATTCCCCACCACAGAACAAGAAATTATGCACACTGACGGGATGTCGTGGTCTCTGGAGCGCGGAGAAGGGAGGTTTGACTTACGCTAGCAGGTTTTAAAATGATTGTAGAGTTGCGAAGAGCGCCAGAGCACGAGGGACTCATCCAGGGTGTGGGCCGTTCACTCACATGGCCGCCTGAGATCACACCGCGATGAGGTGACGTTGTCGTAATGATGCAATAATCCTGTTATGCCTACCAAACGAGAGTGTTGGCCCTCTCATACACCACTAAACGTTGAGTGAGATTGTTGAATGGCCATCTCACATGCCAGACACACACAGTAAGTTAAGATGCTGTTAGGAGGTTGCTGTGACGCAGTGGGTAGAAGACCCAAAACAGTTATACGGCTGTCTAGCGGCCGGCAGTGAAATAAAAATAACAACTTTCGACAGAATTGATGTTTACTCACTGAATAAATAACCTCCGAAGAGGCACGTACTTAAGAATGGTTTACATTTTACTTGGCTCATAGATATCAGAAGGTCACAATAAATTCAGATGGTATAAATACAAGTGTCTCAATAAAAGGGTTCCATCCTTGAACATCTCTTGCATTTACTTATTTTTAATAATATAGATTTATGAATATATTTATAAAAATTATCTGTATTACAACATTCTACACTTTGCTGATGATACCTAATACATTTGTATGTAAAGATGAGAACCAGGCAGTACTTATGGTGACATTAAATGACGCTATTCATAAACTAAATAAATGGTTTACAGCGAATAATCTTTCTTTAGACTGGGATAAAACAGTGTTAATGAAATTCCTCATATAAAAACCACAATACTATGACTTTTTAATAACATACAGAAACTCCGTTTTGAAAGAAAGCCAGTGTACAAAATTTTTAGGCTTACATATTGACAGTCATCTTTATGGGAATACTCACATTGATAACATAGTCCCGAAAATAGTGCAGCGTGTTTCGCTTTACATAATTTATCATATCTTCTAAAGACATCCTCCCTTTAAAAACCAATTCATTTTTCATATTTTCATGCTGTCATGTCATACGGTATTATTAAGTAGGCACCTTCTGCTCAAACGATCAAAGTTTTCAGGTTCCAAAAAGAACCACCAGAAATATATGCAAATTAAAAAAACTGTCTCGTGGAGTCCATTCTTTAAACAGTTGGGTGTTTTAACGTTTACAGGTCAATGCCTTTTTTAATCTATAAAGTTTGTTATAAAGAATCCTACTGATTTTGATAAAAACGATGCAATACGTTCTTACAGTCGTAGGAAAAAATATGATTTACATTTGCACAGCAACCACTTGTATATTGTGTAGAACGGTGTGCATTTTACAGGTATCAGATATTTCAACAAACTACCTAATGGACTAAAAAAGTTTAGTAAAATAAACACAAAAAACTTTAATGCTACCAGACCCAAATACATTACTAAAATTTAATAACTTTAAGAAACGTATTAAAGATCTTCTGCTGAGTGAGGTCATATTAAGTTAATTATGAATTTAAATGTATATTTTATAATTTGAACAATATGCAGCCTCCAGATGAAAACAAATATGGTGGCGATTTGGTACTTTTTGTTGGGGGAGGGGCTGTTTTTTAAGAAAACTCTTGAAGATTTGGTTTAAATACTATGATATGGGACACAATTAAAAGCTTAAATGACAAACACATAATTTGTGAATATTTAAGTTTCTTTTAAGTCGTATATGATACCTAAAGTAATAATACTGGCGTTATATTAGGTTAAAATATTCTAAAACAATGATACAGATCCAATGGGTCTCAGTTATTTTTTAACGATACATTTTCAGCAGTCAGTATATGTCAACTGTCTGAGGCCTCCTGTATTTTCTAGCCAGTACTTTCCATCTGAAGTAGGCATCAAGCTTCGTTGTCATAACTTGTACGTAGGAGCGATTTGTCTTGTCAGTCATGCATTACTATTCAGGGAGGGAAGAACAATTTTTCTTACATGAGCCAGGGGATAAATTTTATAAGAGGAGGAATAACCTGGCTAGGGATGGGACAAACAGTTACTTTCATGAAACGAGTTCCATCGTTCCAGTATAGACTAAAGATGAGGTAGACCGATCTCGCTTGCTGCGCACAATCAATTGCCGTGTCCCAACACTGGACTGGTTTTCTGTCAATACGCCTAGCAAACACTGCGTGGATTGGATTTGAGGTTAGAACACTGTTTAGTAAACAAGTGTTTCGTGTTTTTATACTTCTTGTAACCAATCTGTAATGCTATTTGATTAAATTCAAATTCGTAAAAGTATTTTATTAATATAATAGTTATTGTAATTTAATAATTAAGATATAAACAAACACGTTCATCACTGCTGACCATGTGACTTTGACAGTTGTGTATGTTTGGGGTAGGTCAATGTTGGGTACATGTGCAGAAGACGAATACGCGGTCTACCTCATATTTAGTCTATGCGTTCCAGTTCCGAGTAGATTACACGTCCATAGACTAAATATGAGGTAAATCGTTTANGTAGGTCAATGTTGGGTACATGTGCAGAAGACGAATAAACGATTTACCTCATATTTAGTCTATGCGTTCCAGTTCCGAGTAGATTACACGTCCATAGACTAAATATGAGGTAAATCGTTTATTCGTCTTCTGCACATGTACCCAACATTGACCTACCCCAAACATACACAACTGTCAAAGTCACATGGTCAGCAGTGATGAACGTGTTTGTTTATATCTTAATTTTCAAACTACAAGCACTTTTATATGAATACAATACTTGTACCAATTTGAATTCAATCAAACTGCGTTACAAATTTGTTAGGGAAAGTATAGGGCCTACATACATCTCAAAACATTTTATTAAAAATCAGTTTTCTATCCTAAAGCCCAAACCATGCCGTTTTCGCTAAACGTGTTGGCATAAAAGCAGTTCAATGTTGGGACACGGAGATTGGTTGTGCGCACCCAGCGAGATCGGTCTACCTCATCTTTAGACAATGACCACGTCCCGACGTTCCGGGAAATAACGATTACGTTGTTCACTGTTCCAAAGCTTAGAGTTCCAAAAATAACATTGCGCATGCGCACAGTTGCAAGTCAAGACGTTCCAGAAAATAACTTACTCGTGCGGACAGTTACAAGAAGAGGCGCTCCAAAAAAAATTAATTTTATGCATGCGCAGTAGTCAAGCGTTGGTTTAAGTGAGGTAAGGTTAATTATACTCAGGTTAGGAACAAAACGAGATTTCTAATGGGATAGTTTGGCATATGGAAAATTTCCGTCGCTAGGTGCGCAGTGTTCCAAAGAAGTCACTTATAATTAAAAATTTTCCTACGTGAATAATAACAAAGAAAGACTTTATTTAGTTACGAAGTTATTTTATATGTGATTTATGATTATTGCAATTATTTTGTTCTTAACATAGTAAATAGAAAAAAAAACCCGGTACACATGCGACACTGGCGCTTATCTAGTGGCGAAAAAATTTAGTTGCCAAACTAAAAGCATTGAGATTCCCAACCTTAGTAGAATAATCCAAGACTTTAAAACAAATAACGGTATAAACAATTGAACATGTTAATTGTGTAACAAGTTACCAGATACGCCCATCAGTAACCCCCCCCCCCCCNTTCCACCAAATAAATAAATATATTCGCACACAGAGCATTGGGTTAATGGTGAAGGAAGCTAGATGTTGTGAGGGAAAATGATGGTGTGGTAGAGCGACGGCGACGGCAGCGTGCACGTCCCACGCACGCAGCGCGCGCGGAGCGAGACGGCGCAGGCAGCCACGTCTGTCTGCCCTCGGCGAGAGCTTGCAAGGTCACGGCAGAGAGTTGGGCCGCTGTAGCGCGCATGCGCGGCCAACGCCGGGGACCCTCGCACCGCGCGCTATCTTATCAGCGACGTCTCAGCGAGTGGCTATTGTTGCGGCCGCAGGGCGCGCTGATAATCTTCCCCGCACATCCGGTCGCACTTCCGCCGCGAGGCCTCGTAAAAGCACACCACCACCGGGCTCCCGTTTCACCTCATTCATGCCGCCCATTCACAGGCAACTGTTTTCCCGCGCCCGTCTACCTGCCAGGGCACTGAAGCGACTCTTTACATGGATGTCGTGTAGCTTCACCTCTCCTACGAGAAAGCTCTGTTATTTGTTTGTATTTTATTCGGATTATCAACTCTTCTCCCTCCTCAACTTTAATGTCAGTAGGTTAACCCCTTACATATTATCCCGAGTACACTCGTTCACGGCTGACATGTTGCAGAATGTGTGAAATCATGGTCGGTGCTGTTCAAGTCCAGAAGCTAGCACCAATTATGGCTGTTCGATATCATAAAAATTTAATATCAATATTTTTTAAACAATTTCTCGGTATTTTCGATATATCGACATTATCGATATCTAAATTATTGATAACGCCGAAATAATGAATAATAACGAAATAATTGATAATACCGAAATCGCCAACAATTCCTTTATATTGTCGTTAAAATCGTTATCGTCAGTATCAGTATCATTTAAATTCCACTATCGTTGAAAATATTGGTATCTTTTGACTTCTGAAAATATTTGTGATTTTTTTTATATTCAAGTTTGTCAATCTTAGGAGTGTGATGAACCATTTTGGTTGAGTTTTCTTGCTGCCCCGTACCTCTTCATTTTCTCTGATTGTGCTTGTTTCTTTCTTCTGTTAATATGTAGTTGCGTTTCTTTCTGGTTTTAGGTTCAAATTTTGTGGAGTCAAATCAGTTTCCTGTGAGAGTTTCTGTCTTGTATGGCGTTCGTTTTCTGTGATGTTGAGAACTTTCAAGTCCGCTCTGACCTCTGTGAGCCACTCGGTTGCCTTTTTTAGGCCCGAAATGTAGTTGAAGATTTTCTTGGTCAGTCTACGGTCGTCCATGCAGAGTAGGTGTCCGTAGAACTTGAGCCTTCTCTTCTTGATGTTGTCTGTAATAGGGTCTGATCTAGTGTAAATTTCACGGTTTCTTTTGAGTATGTGATTATGTATCAATACGATCAACAATTGTAAACTACCAGCGACATCGGTATCACATAGTGTAACAAAAAATTATACCGATAGAGTCTTAGTCCNATCAACAATTGTAAACTACCAGCGACATCGGTATCACATAGTGTAACAAAAAATTATACCGATAGAGTCTTAGTCCATATCACCAAAATTAATTATATTATCAATGTAAAATTTTACATAAATAAATACATTTATAACATACACATCATTGGTGTTTTCGATAGTACCGCTGCATCAGAGCAGACTGCTAAGGGTTGATGGTTCTTGAACGACATGGCATAGTTGCCGAAACGCGTTTTACTGCCTTATGTATCTACAATTAAAAGTGATGCACGCAACTACGTGCTCGAGCAATACAGTGTACAATTCAAGCAGCGCCCACTCCGCCTGCGAAAATCCACGAGACGCAACTGCACTGCACAGTGGACGTGTTACTTAGTCAAAACCATGNGCGCCCACTCCGCCTGCGAAAATCCACGAGACGCAACTGCACTGCACAGTGGACGTGTTACTTAGTCAAAACCATGTAGAAGAAGTGAGTGAGATGTAAAGATAGCATCTGCGTATGTACATTTTATGATTGCACATACTATAAAATGACGAACATTACAATAACTTCTGTCACGAAAAAATTCACCNGCGCCCACTCCGCCTGCGAAAATCCACGAGACGCAACTGCACTGCACAGTGGACGTGTTACTTAGTCAAAACCATATAGAAGAAGTGAGTGAGATGTAAAGATAGCATCTACGTATGTACATTTTATGATTGCACATACTATAAAATGACGAACATTACAATAACTTCTGTCACGAAAAAATTCACCNCGTATGTACATTTTATGATTGCACATACTATAAAATGACGAACATTACAATAACTTCTGTCACGAAAAAATTCACCAAGATCATAGAAAAACTCATTACTTTTTACTTAAGTATCTGCTTGTTCATAGCTAAGAACACGAGTTCATTGATATGTTCTAATGAAAGACAGGCACGTGTGTGTGTCACAATGTTTTCTGCACAGCTGAAAACTCACTCTGATGGCACACTAGTTCCAGTCAAGCAGAGGTATTTTTAGCTAGTGTTGCAAGTTTCGGGAAGTATACCTAATTGGACTTCCACCACAGTAAAGGGTTGTCTTCTAAATAGATGGGGGTCCTTCTCATGTCGCTCTCTATTTCTTCTTCTACCATCTCAGCAGCCGATTTTTCATTTTTTTTTNATAGATGGGGGTCCTTCTCATGTCGCTCTCTATTTCTTCTTCTACCATCTCAGCAGCCGATTTTTCATTTTTTTTTCAGCTGCCGAAGGCTTTAGGATTGCTCTAATCCTTTCTTTATTTTCACAGTATTCTCATCATTACTGNTTTTTTTTTCAGCTGCCGAAGGCTTTAGGATTGCTCTAATCCTTTCTTTATTTTCACAGTATTCTCATCATTACTGTCAGTTCGTCTTTCATCTGCACTGATATGAATGAAACTTCACCAGGATACTAATGACACAATACCTATCCGGTGACAATATATTTCATAGAACTGCATTAGCACATTTAATGCAGAATCTTATTTGCCACCAAAATACTTCTAGAAGGTTAGTCGTACAGAAGCTAGTACTTACTTTTTTATATATCAGCTCATACAGATTAAATCGTTCGGACAGACTTTATAACATTGTTTTAATGTTCTACCGCCCTTGACTTCCCACCATGCTCATTTCTCCAGCTGTCCCGAAGGTAGGGCAACTGGCTCTGATTGGACATATCGTCGCATCTGCAAATCCTGCCCTAGGCGGGAGCTGCAAGAGGATTTTAATTTTCTCGAGTCAGCTGTTGGAAACCGAGTGCAACCCACCATTTTTCCAGTGGAAGAGATCGATGCACTAGGAATTTGTCGGCCGAGAACCAGTCTGCTTATCACTCAGAATGGNACCCACCATTTTTCCAGTGGAAGAGATCGATGCACTAGGAATTTGTCGGCCGAGAACCAGTCTGCTTATCACTCAGAATGGAGGAGCGGCCATACGCAGGGAGATTCTAACCGTATAATTCAGCGAGAGACTACAAATGTATTATACTTTTTTTTTAAGAGAAAACATAGGAGCACTTTTTTTGCACCAGCAAGGGACTCCAGAAAAGTAGAACACCCACAAATACAGTAACCTATGCAAATGTATATTTATATATAATAGGAAACATAGAAATATCTCATAGGAATATATATACTTATAAAAATGTATAGATAAATTAAAGATACTGTTATATGTATGTATATTTTATATACCTACGTGCGTATCAAATGGTAATAAAAAATCAACATATGCGTAAAACATATACTATAATATAAATATAAATTTATTTGTACGCATTGGGTTTTTCAAGACATGATTACCTTATAGAAAGCTGCATAACACATCCGCATCCTACACACAATTTTTTNACGCATTGGGTTTTTCAAGACATGATTACCTTATAGAAAGCTGCATAACACATCCGCATCCTACACACAATTTTTTCCAACATGAATTTTAAAAAAAATGTGTCCCGAGGGGGCAAGTGTTTGATTTTTTGTTAAAATATACACTGAACCACGCTGTTTGTATTCTTATTTCTTGTGACGTATTTTCCTTATATGGGGGTTTACAGTTTTTTTTTTCTTTTCAATATCTCTGCCTGTAGTTTCGAATACCTGCCATCTATTGAACNCGCATTGGGTTTTTCAAGACATGATTACCTTATAGAAAGCTGCATAACACATCCGCATCCTACACACAATTTTTTACAACATGAATTTAAAAAAAAATGTGTCCCGAGGGGGCAAGTGTTTGATTTTTTGTTAAAATATACACTGAACCACGCTGTTTGTATTCTTATTTCTTGTGACGTATTTTCCCTATATGGGGGTTTACAGTTTTTTTTTTCTTTTCAATATCTCTGCCTGTAGTTTCGAATACCTGCCATCTATTGAACGAGGTCAGTTTTCCAAAGTTTTGTTCGAGTCACACATTACATTTTATTGGTGGCTTGATTATGTGGAGAGCCTTAAGCCATATTTTCTACCATTCGCGCTAAAAAATATGCCAATATCCGACGACCTGCTCTCATTGTGGACAGCATAGGTATTTATACTGTGATGGAATTTAGTTCAGACCTCCACGGAACTATTTCCATCAAAATTTCAAAAACCTTCGACGATTCTTTGGCGTGATGGACCTGTCGCATTGGTATATGATCAACTTCAACCCTTGGTGCTGCAGGAAGTAAAGTCGTACGCTGTGTCAAAGGAGACTTAATTCATCGCAGTTTGGCAAGCGAAGGTCCAACAGCTACGCAGGTTTTGACATGTCATCGCTCCTAGCAAGTGTCATGCCTCAGATCCCGCACTTATATATCACCCTACCCATCATCTTTGCACATTCATNTCGTGATGGACCTGTCGCATTGGTATATGATCAACTTCAACCCTTGGTGCTGCAGGAAGTAAAGTCGTACGCTGTGTCAAAGGAGACTTAATTCATCGCAGTTTGGCAAGCGAAGGTCCAACAGCTACGCAGGTTTTGACATGTCTCTGCAAGTCATCGCTCCTAGCAAGTGTCATGCCTCAGATCCCGCACTTATATATCACCCTACCCATCATCTTTGCACATTCATACTTTTCGTGTCTTCGAGCACATTTGGTGAATGTAAACAAAGCGTTACAGTAGCAGAACGGTTACTGAGGAGTCGCCTTTGCAAATGTGATCGATGGGAGATACATAAACATATTTTTCCAGAGACTGGCTGGCCCGAAATGATACTCCAAATTTTAGCAGAATTGTAATTTCGCTGGAAAAATATATGCATATTATGTGCACGTCTGACCTGATGTAGTGAAATATCCGAACCTACCAGTCTGAATGCTAAAATATGAGTGGTGAGTCAGCGATCTGTTACCTCTTGTATCGGATGAGAAACTGTGCCGAGGGGCGACATTGTACACATTAACTACTTTCTCCACTCTAGCGTGCTCTAGCGGAAAATGCTGAAAACATGGGTGGTAGTAGTCAGGGTGAATAATTGGTTGGACTATAGTTGTGAGGTGAGGAGTAACAGAAAAAATACCCAATTGCAATGGTATTTGATCTAGCATTAAATAAAAAATTATTTCTTTAATCGATCTTAATTCAAGTTTTAAATACATAAATACCTGTACAAGAGATTTAATAAATAATCAACATCCTACATAAGGCATGCTGGTATAACGCTGATTGCAAAAATGTTTTTTTTAATCGGACTAAAATTAACTGTTTTTGATATGGTGTTGTTATAAAACAAATATGGTGGGTGGAGTGCAGATAACGGAATGAGTAAAGGGTGCCATNATACCCAATTGCAATGGTATTTGATCTAGCATTAAATAAAAAATTATTTCTTTAATCGATCTTAATTCAAGTTTTAAATACATAAATATCTGTACAAGAGATTTAATAAATAATCAACATCCTACATAAGGCATGCCGGTATAACGCTGATTGCAAAAATGTTTTTTTTTAATCGGACTAAAATTAGCTGTTTTTGATATGGTGTTGTTATAAAACAAATATGGTGGGTGGAGTGCAGATAACGGAATGAGTAAAGGGTGTCATCAGCTTGCCTGGCGGCTAAATGGAGAAATTAGTATTGCCTGGTGGGTAAATCTATTTTTAATGCACTAGTGCCACTTAGGTGTTGAAAATGTAAACACATGACATACGAAAAAAAACCATTTGGAGGGTGGAGTGCAGACGATGGAATGAATAAAGGCGTGGGCAGAGGTGGTGGTGGTATAGGTGGTACTTGATGTTGAGGGAGAAGTGAGGGAGCGGTGGTGTGTTACAGTGATGAGACTGGCAGGGGGAGGGTGACAAGGGAGTATGAGGAGGGGAATAGTGAGGGAGGGGTGTGAAAGTTAGTGTTGATGGTGATGTGATTAGACGGGTGGGTGTGGGTGATGATAAGGGAGATGAGGGTGGATGGTGAAGGGGGAGTATTAAGACAATGTGATTGGAAGGGTGTCAGTCGTCTGCTTGATATGGTATGGAGGACCTACGAAAATGTAATTTTTTTAAATAATTTTTTTTTATAATTCTTTGTAGTTTTTTATTTACTTTATAAATTTGTCAAAATTATTTAAAAAAATTAATTTTTAAATTTTTAATTTAATTTTTTTAAGGTAAAGTTACTGGGGTGAAAGATAAAGTTCAAAGTCACCGGCATTCAATATATCTGACAATATGGCTGCCAACCGACTAGAATGACAGAGCACGAACAGCTGCGAGCTCGGATCTAGACACCACCGGTCCCAGACACCCCATAATCATTCTACGAATCTTTTGAACCCCTTTATTCCTTTACAAAACTATTTAATGAAATAGGAAAAAACAAACGACCCTATGACATCAAACTGGAGGAATGTGCCGTCCGATTTCATTAAATGTACCTGGACATGTGCTCTTACCTCTCAGAAACACTCTCAAAAATTAATTATACAAAATAGTTGCACCAGGAGTCATTGAGAAAGTTGAAACACTTACAGAATGGTATACACCTCTTGTAAGTACCTAAATCAAATGGAAATGTTCGAAACTATGTTAATCTAACTAATATTTATAAAAGTATAAAACAAGAAGTTTTACCAATTCTGGAAGAACTCCATTGGGAAGATTCTGTTTCCTCAGATTTCCTTCGGGGATCAGTCCTGCTCCAGAAGTTTGTCAGCGTCGTACTTCGGAGACTCTATGAGATTTGGAAGGCATTATTTGCCACTTTGATGACATCGTTGTGTTTGGTAACAATTTCGCAGAACATGATGCACTGCTTCACGAAGTTCTAACCAAGCTTCATAATGAAGGACAGTTGCTCAACCTTTCAAAATACAGGTTTAAAAGTGAGCATATTCGTAGTCTAAATCATATTATTTCCAAAGACGGTAAAAAATTAGCTATAAAAGAGCGGTTCCAAAACACAAGGCTTTGCTTGGGGGAGTGGGGAACCATGAAGGAAGGACTGGAGGAAGCCATGAGGCGTCGTTGGGTGGACACCGATGACGTCATCGGGGATTTGTTCCTGCTCTCGCATTGTCATCACGGATTTTTCCTACTCGTGCATTCCACTAGGTACGCAAGGCTATCGTCTCTGATTGGCTACGCGAGATCTCGAAATGGTCTCGTCTCTGATTGTCTATGCGAGGCTCTCGAAATGGTCTCGTCTCTGATTCGCTACGCGAGGCTCTCGAAATGGTCCCGTTACTGACAAGTCAGTACCATTCATATTAGCTGAAGAATGTTCGTGTTCATTGTCCCCCTGTCATGCAACTTCTCACATCGTATAAGCATAGTTAACCAAAATTCCTATAGTCACTAAATTCATAGCATATGCATCACCCCCAAAAACGAAAATTAACAAGGGGTCATTTATGCCCCATGCGTACTTATAAGCATAGTTGGCCGTAATTTCCGAACAGTTTAAGATACAAGCGTCAAATTCGTAACACAGATATCATTGGCTACAACGAAAATGACCGCATGGACGTTTATGAACTATACGAAATTATAAGCATAATTGGTTGTAATTTGTGAACCGTTTAAAATACAGGCGTCAAATTCGTAACATATACATCACCCCCGGCAACAATAATTATCACAGAGTCATTTAAGCCCTTTGAGTACTTATAAGCATAGTTGGCCGCAATTCTCGAACTGTTTAAGATACAGTCGCCAAATTCGTAACATAGACATCACTCCCAAAAACGAAAAAGAGCGCCTGGTTAATTATGCCCTATGCGAACTTGTAAGCATAGTTGGTCGTAATTTCCACCTCGTTTAAGATGATACACTGGCCAAATTCGTAACATAGACATCACCTCCATCAACGTCAATTATCACAAAGTCATTTATGCCCTATGCATACTTATGAGCATAATTGGTCGTAATTCCCGAATTGTTTAAGACACAGTTGTCAAATTCGTAACATAGACAATACTCCAGACAATGAAAATGATGGCATGGTCATTTATGCCTATGCGTACTTATAAGCATAGTAGGTTGTAATTTCCACCTCATTTTAGATACAGTCACCAAATTCATTACATAGCAATCACCCCCGACAACGACGATTATCACAGTAATTTATTGCCTATGAGTAGTTAGAAAATGCCGATTTATAGACAGCTTCGTGACAGGGACACAGGGAAACCTCAAACCTTGGTAAGAAAATGTCATTATAAGATGTGTTTTTTCCATTTTTTCCCTAGAAATTTCTCTTTTTCTCCAACAAAATGTCAAAATTCCCCCTTTTCCCTAAAAAATTTCCCAAACTTTAAAAAAAAATTTCTAAAATTCTTTTCAGTGACCCCACAATGTGGCTCAGAGACTCCTTTTTGGGCAGTGAGGATTTTCTCATAGCCCATCTGTACCATACTTCACGCTTTTGCATTCCATTTCGGCGGGGTGCTGCAGTGACGAAATGGATAGATGACATGTTAAACGTCACGCTCTCGCATTCCATTGGGGTGCCGCAGTGATGTAACGGATAGACGATGCTCTTCCCAGCGGCCATGTCATGGCCCCATGCAATGGGGTGCCGCGATGACGCAATGGAAAGACGACTCGCTTCCCAGCTACCATGTCATAGCCCCAAGCGAAGGGGTCCCACGGTGACATAGTNGATGGGGTGCTGCGGTGACGTAGCGGATAGACGAATTGCTTCCCAGAGGCCAGGGGTGCCGCAGGTATGCAACGAATAGATGATATGTTAAACTTCACGCTCTCGCATTCCATTGGGTGCCACAGTGATGCAACAGATAGATAACATGTTAAAATTCACGCTCTCACGTTCCCAGGGTGCCACAGTGATGCAACGGATATATGACTCGCTTCCCAGCAGCCATGTCATAGCCCCATGCAATGGGGTGCCGCGATGGCGCAATGGATAGACGACTCGCTTCCCAGCTACCATGTCATAGCCCCAAGCGAAGGGGTACCATGGTGACATAGTGGATAGACGACTCGCATCCCAGCGACAATGTCATAGCCCAAGGCGATGGGATGCCATGGTGACGCAGCGGATAGACGAATCTCTTCCCAGCGGCCATGTCATAGCCCCATGCAATGGGGTGCCGCGATGACGCAATGGAAAGACGACTCGCTTCCCAGCTACCATGTCATAGCCCCAAGCGAAGGGGTCCCACGGTGACATAGTGGATAGATGACTTGCATCCCAGCGACAATGTCATAGCCCAAGGCGATGGGATGCCATGGTGACGCAGCGGATAGACGAATCGCTTCCCAGCGGCCATGGCATAGCCCCAGGCGATGGCGTGCCGCCGCGATGCTATAAAAAAAAATTTCCACGCTCTTACATACTAGGCCGGGAGTGTCATCTCATATTCTTCCCAAAATCAATTAACATTTAAGTCTATCCTATGAGATGATATAAATTACGCTCTTGCATGCCAAGCCGAGAGGGTTATCTCTAGACTTCCCAAATCAGATTATAATTTAATACCTTTCTACTAGATGATATATATTACGTGCTCTCATGACAAGCCGGGAGGGTTATCGCAGTGTATTCCCAAAATCAATTACCATTTAATACCTCCCTACGAAANCCAAAATCAATTACAATTTAATACCTCCCTACGAAATGATATACTATATGTGCTTGCATGACAAGCAGGGAGGGTTATCTCAGAGTCTTCCCAAAATCAAATTGAAGTTTATTTCTTTCCTACGAGATTATATATATTACACTCTTGCATGCCAAGCTCAGAGGGTTATCTGAGAGTAGTCCCAAATTATATTATCATTTAAGTCCTTCCTACGAGATGATAAACACCATGCACTTACATGGCAAGCAGGGAGGGTTATCTCAGTGTCTTCCCAAAATAAATTAACATCTAATACCTTGCTATGAGATGATATACATTACAATATTGCATGCCAAGCCGAGAGGGTTATCTCAGTGTCATCCCAAAATCAAATTTAAATTTAAATATTTCCTATGAGATGATATACATTACGCTCTTGCATGCCAAGTTGGGAGGGTTATCTCATAGTCTTCCCAAATTCGATTATCATTTAAGTCCATCCTACATGTGACAACGCACATATAGGCTTGAGTAATTCAAAAAATATTTTTAAAATTTTTTTTTTAAATGTTTAATATTCTGTTATAGCCGAAGGCTCTGACCAGAGACCTAGAGAAATGTCTGTTTCGAAAAAGCATATAGGCTTGGACCACATGGGAGAAGTAGTAGTATTTTAGAAAAATTTGTATGTTTAAACATTAAATATCGTTCATATGCTGTTATAGTGCTCGTCTCGTCGAAAGAAAATAAGTTAAATGATTTTACCGTCACTCCCCCGACGTGAGTGATGGAAATATATATTTAAAGATTTAGGATGAATATTAATCGTAGCCAGGAGGTGTGTGTGCGAGAAAAATAAACGTGCTGTACGCTCAGTCAGTACGCAAAAGAAGTCATGCACATACCTGATGCAGCATTGTCCTCCCAACTACCATTTGCATAGCATAACCACACAGATGGGCACCAGGCCCCCTGTCATGACGCGAGCCCCCCTCCCCAACCCGACTCGCCAAGAGAAATATGTTTTTATTTACAGCACGACATGAGCGATGGAAATTATATATTTAAAGTAATATTACATTTTCCTTTTGCTAAACCAGGTCCGATGCGATATTATTATCTCCAGATATGGCAGGCATTAATTTAATGGCGCGTCTTTAAAAAAAATAATTATCTCCAGACACAGCACGCGCATCCACCTCTCCATGACAACGAGCAGCATTCGAAAAAAATATTCCAAGTTCTTCATAGCTCTGTTCCCCAGACCTCGTGTGCGAGTGAGTGTGTAGCATAAAAGACTTTGTAAAATAATTATTAAGGCGTTACAGTCGGACATGTCAAAAGCGTCAGACACGCCTTATCACACTGACATACGCGAGCACTTCCAAGGCACAAGTATTAGAGCTTTGCCACGAAAAAATAATAATATTTTTTAATACGGTGTGCGCTCGACCACTCAGTACGCAAATTAGTATTACACACATACAAACACACTTTAGCGTGAGTTTCGGATATATATATAAAGTATTAATATATTTCGCTACATTCAGGCTGTGCGCGACGCCCGACGACTCGCTCCAGCCCGACGTGAGTTTCGGAAATATATGTAAACTAGTATGATTAATAGTTTTTGCAACAGCCAGGCTCTGCGCGACTCCTCCCGAGAAATACGTTTTATATGTGCTATATGCTCACAGCGTCAGTATGCAAAATCCATGTACACACTTTCATACACACACGTATAGCAGACCCGTCCGTTGTCGGTCTTGCTCCCATCGCGAAAAGACTATGTGTCTGATTGGCTCTCATATCTTTAAATATTTCATCAACAGATGCAAACAAAGTTTGACAGAGTAAGTTTCACCAAAGGGGAAAAAATACATATACATTACTATATATGGTTTCTACTGTTGGGAGTGATTCTTTCATAAACATATTAATATAGGTTTCGTTATCCTTGTCGAAATCAATGCTACAACCAATCTACTTACGCCTAACGCAAATACTACAAGCTGTGGCCGGACTTTGTTATTGCACTCCTTCAGTGACAATGAAGCGGTCAAGTGATGCTTTACCAAACCCAGGTGTTTACTTTCAATGTAACATGTGATAAACGGTCCACAATACAGGAGTATTTCAGCATGAGACATCATGTAGCAGTGGATGCGATTTGCATATGTTAAACTTAACCACTCACACTCTTGCATTGGAATTGTTTATTAATGATCTCACAATACAGCATAGTGACTCCTTTTTTTTGGGCAAGGAGGGATTTTACATAACATACTGCGCGAGGCTCTGATNCGCAAATACTACAAGCTGTGGCCGGACTTTGTTATTGCACTCCTTCAGTGACAATGAAGCGGTCAAGTGATGCTTTACCAAACCCAGGTGTTTACTTTCAATGTAACATGTGATAAACGGTCCACAATACAGGAGTATTTCAGCATGAGACATCATGTAGCAGTGGATGCGATTTGCATATGTTAAACTTAACCACTCACACTCTTGCATTGGAATTGTTTATTGATGACCTCACAATACAGCATAGTGACTCCTTTTTTTTGGGCAAGGAGGGATTTTACATAACATACTGCGCGAGGCTCTGATNCTCACAATACAGCATAGTGACTCCTTTTTTTTGGGCAAGGAGGGATTTTACATAACATACTGCGCGAGGCTCTGATTGGCTAAGGGATATCAACACCTACAAGCTAGCACCATTCATCATGGCTGAAGAATATTCGTATTCATTACCATTTTATCATATAACTTCACACAGCGTATAAGCATAGCAGGTTCCGATACACAGCACACCCTCGACAATAAAAAAAAATTATTAGCACAAAATCTATTAAGCCCTATAAACATAGGTGTTCGTAATTTCCGAACTGTTTGATATACAAGCGACAAATTCATAATATATATATCGTTCCTGACAACACAAATCTTCATAGAGATATTTATGTCCTATATGTATAAAAAATTATCACAGATTCATTTAAGCCCTACAAGCATAGGTGTTCATAAGTTCTGTTTCTTATAAGATATGTTCGGAAACTTCATATCATCACTCCTGTCATCTCGAAAGGGTTAATTCTTCCCAAATTAGATTATCATTTAAGTCCTTCCTACAAGATGATCACACTCTTGCATACCAAGCTGGGAGGGTTATCTCAGTCTCTTCCCAACAAGTGTGCGAGGGTTAACTCAGAGTCTTCCCAACCATACACAATGATAAAGCATTAAAGGAAACGCACACTACTATGAAAACAATGGCAGGAACAACCGCGTCACTACTGTAACATATCATTTTCATATGCCTACAATTCGAAGAGCATATAAAGGATATAAAGCATAAATGCAAGCTATCGATGTCATAAAGAGAGAACACCACTGTGCACAAAGGAGCCTAACAGGTTACGGGAGGCTCTCGCAAGCCTAATATAGAGGGCGCTGTCGCACACAATGATAAATATGCCTATCATGTCTCAAAAGCGTCTCGACACTAACAAAGCTGTCATAAAGGTCAACGCCGCACATAATGATAAAGGGACTCTAACTCCCACAAGATGCTCATGCTCTAGCATGCCAAGCCAGAAGGGTTATCTCAGTATCTTCCCAACATATGAGCGAGGTTTATCTCAGAGTCTTCCCAACCATACACAAAACCTTTACCAAGTGTGAAGAAGGAAATACGTCTGTTGCAGACATTTAATATGAAGAGTGCAAACCATACAGATCGTCCAACCATGTGAATAACAAACATGTATTGCTAACATGTAAGATAAAAAACGAGGGTGTTACAACTATCCAGAACAACGAGCACGAAAGTGTTACCGACAAGTCCGTGGGTGTTGATGGTGTGAAATATGCATGTTCTACTGACGATGATGAAGTAACTTTTCTTCTGCAAAGCAAAAACCTAAACACGATGCTGAAGAAAACGGCTACGTGAAGTTGAGACAGATTAAACGAAGATTCGAACCAAGTACTTTAGCTCAGAGGTATCTCACTAACTATTCATCACAGAAGAACATAGATGCTGACGTGTATTGTGAACCATCTGCGAAGAAATAATTTACAACTAACCAGAACAATGATAACGAATATGTGACCTCCAAGTTTACAACATATTCTACCGATGAAGTGCTGACATCTGCAACGCAAAAGCATAAACACATTGCTGAAGATAAGAGCTCCTTGAAGTTGGGAAAGAAGAAACGACGATTCGAACCGTGTACTCTGGCCCAGAGGTATCTCACAAACTACCCATCATGGAAGAACATAGATGCAGACATGTATTGTGAACCTTTTGAGAAGTGATTCGTAAAGTCTAGCTACTTATTTTCTGAAGACTCCCAACGACCTGGTTAATAGACTACGTGTGCTGGTTGCATTACAGAGAAGTGGATATATTTGTCAGCGAAGAGATAAATATGATTATTGATGAACTCAGAGTTAATGACTATATCGAATGATACACTGGAGAGCCAAAAAAACTGGTATAGGGTGNCTGTCAGCGAAGAGATAACTATGATTATTGATGAACTCAGAGTTAATGACTATATCGAATGATACACTGGAGAGCCAAAAAAACTGGTATAGGGTGTGTATGCAAATAACAGAGGTATGGAACCAATCAGAGTTACGCGATGCGGTCGGCAGCTAGATCGGTTACTGCTGCTACAATGGAAGGTTATCAAGATTTAAGTGAGTTTTAACGTGGTGTTATAGTCGGCGCACGAGAGATGGGACATAGCATCTCCGAGGTAGCGATAACATTTGGATGTTCGCGTACGACCATTTCATGAGTGTACCATGGATATCGGGAATCCGGTAAAACATCACGTCTTCGACATCGCTTTGGCTGGAAAAAGATCGTGAAAGAACGGGACAAACGAGACATGACGCGAATCATTAAACGTGACAGACGTGCAACCCTTTCTCAAATTGGCACATATTGAATGTATTATGGACTGCCCTGCACGATTCATGGAGTGAATTGTCTCCTGCATACCTTCAGACATTAGACGAGTCCATGTCACGTCATTTTGCGGCACTTTTGCGTGCTCGGTGGGGGCCCTACACGATATTAGGCAGGTGTAAAAGTTTTTTTGGCTCTTCAGTGTATATACCCATGTAGTCATTTTCGTTGTCAGTAGTGAGTGCTTCTGTGTGTATTGCTGAAGCATCCCATCGATAGGGAACTGAGTTCGAGACTTGACATTATACAAAAACCATTAATTATCTTTCAGACTTTGACAAAATCTAGTTTTTTTTCCTAGTGGCGGAAGTGACCCTTTAGTACCCCTTTATTGTTGTGTGTGGTAGAGACTGGCACCTCGTGTAACAGGTTAGGTCCCTTTATCATCATGTGCGGTAGAGACGGGAGCCTCGCGTAACATGTTAGGCACCTTTATCGTCATGTGCAGTAGAGACGGGAGCCTCGCGTAACATGNTATGGACTGCCCTGCACGATTCATGGAGTGAATTGTCTCCTGCATACCTTCAGACATTAGTCGAGTCCATGTCACGTCATTTTGCGGCACTTTTGCGTGCTCGGTGGGGGCCCTACACGATATTAGGCAGGTGTAAAAGTTTTTTTGGCTCTTCAGTGTATATACCCATGTAGTCATTTTCGTTGTCAGTTGTGAGTGCTTCTGTGTGTATTGCTGAAGCATCCCATCGATAGGGAACTGAGTTCGAGACTTGACATTATACAAAAACCATTAATTATCTTTCAGACTTTGACAAAATCTGGTTTTTTTTCCTAGTGGCGGAAGTGACCCTTTAGTACCCCTTTATTGTTGTGTGTGGTAGAGACTGGCACCTCGTGTAACAGGTTAGGTCCCTTTATCATCATGTGCGGTAGAGACGGGAGCCTCGCGTAACATGTTAGGCACCTTTATCGTCATGTGCAGTAGAGACGGGAGCCTCGCGTAACATGTTATGTCCCTTTATCGTTGTATCCTTTATGATAGGCGGCTAGCTTCATCCGAGACTCTTTTGAGATCCTCGCATAACATATTAGGTATGATATTGACCATCGACCACTATCTCGAAGGATGACATCATATAACCTTGACCTCGGCCTATGACCACAAACTCCCTCGCGTAATATCTTAGGCACTTTTATCGATGTGTACAGCGTCCTTTATGGTAAGCTGCTCGTTTCGTCGAAGTTATATGATGGGGGCAATGAACACGAACATTCTTCGGCCAAGATGGCTGGTGCAGTCTTGTCAATGATAGGACCCTTTCGAGAGCATCGCGTAGCAAATCAGAGACGTTCCCCTTTTGAGTTGTTGGGAGTGATGTCTAAGTTATGAATGTGATGACTGTATCTTAAACAGGTCCGCAATTACATTAAAATATGCTTATAAGTATGTATAGGGCATAAATGACTCTGTGATAATTTCCGTTGTCGGGGGTGATGTCTATGATACGAATTTGATGATTTGTATCTTAAACGGGTTGGAAATTACGACCAACTATGCTTATAAGTTCGCGTAGTCCATAAATGACCATGAGCTCATTTTCCTTGTCGGGAGTGATTACTATGTTACGAATTTGACAACTGTATCAAAAATGGGGTGGAAATTACGACCAACTATGTTTATAAGTTCGCATAGGGCATAAATGACCATACAATAATTTTCATTCTCTGTAATGATATCTATGTCACGAATTTTAAAACTGTATCTTAAACAATTCGGGAATTACGAACAACTATGCTTATAAGTATGCATAGGGTATAAATGACTTTGTGAAATTGTCGTTGACGGAGGTGATGTCTATGTTACGAATTTGGTGAGTGTATCGAAAACGGGTTAAAGATTATACGACCCACTATGCTTATAAGTTCGCATTGGGCATAAATGACCATGTGCTCATTTTCGTTGTCGGAAGTGATATCTATGTTATAAATTTGACAATTGTGTCTTAAACAGTTCAGGAATTACGGCCAACTATGCTTATAAGTACGCATAGGGCATAAATGTTCATGCAGTCATTTTCATTGTCGGAAATGATATCTATGTTACGAATTTGGCAACTGTATCTTAAACTGTTCGGAAATTATGGCCAACTGTGCTTATAAGTACGCATAGGGCATAAATGTTCATGCAGTCATTTTCATTGTCGGAAATGATATCTATGTTACGAATTTGGCAACTGTATCTTAAACTGTTCGGAAATTATGGCCAACTGTGCTTATAAGTACGCATAAGGCATAAATGACTTTGTGATAATTGTTCTTTGTCTGGGGTGATATCTATGTTATGAATTTAGTGACTATATTTTACGATTCGGAATTTGGGTTAACTATGCTTATACGATGTGAGAAGTTGCATGACAGGGGGGGAATTGAACACGAACATTCTTCAGCCAATATGAATGGTACTGACTTGTCAGTGACCGGACCATTTCGAGGGCCTCGCGTAGCCAATCAGAGTCGAAACCATTTCGACAGCCTCGCATAGCCAATCAGACACGAGAGCCTCGCATATCTGCTTGCACATTCCGTCTGACATTGCACAATTTCATCCGGCTCCATCCGGATTGTGCAAACCATCCGGATTGTGCATGAGATCCAAAATGTTGGATACTTTTTGGAGAAATTCGAAAATTTTTGAGGGAAATTAGGGTAATGTTGACGGTTTTGGGGGGAAATGGGAAATTTCGATGGAAAAAGGGATAAAATAACGTCATCGGTGCCCCCTACCGACGACTCCCCATGGCTTCCGGCACCCCACTCCCAGCCCCGTACAATGGAACCGGCCTTTTATAGCTACTAACCACACGGAAGTTAAAGACTATAATAGAACTACATCTCCCAAATAATATCCATGAATTCAGATGAATATTGTAAATAATTAACTATTTGGGTAGATCGTTTGGTTAAACCTTTTTGGCTAAGCCTATTGACAATGTCTTATCCATTAAATACACTTTTTACAGGCTAAAGTAGTGTTAAGGGGTCACGCCGTATTTCTGCCCTACGTACACGCAAAGGAAAAAAATATTCCAATTCCTACCCGTGGCTGGACTAATGTCGGCATTGCTCCCATCTGGTGGTAAAGCTGACTCGGCACTGATTATTTCGCGGTTAGTGTGAACGGTATGTCGGTTGTTAGCGCACTGACGAGCTGAGCCAACGTCTGCCTGAATCTCGTGCTTGTCATAACGTCGTGCCTCCCCTCGGCCGCCGCATCAAGGAACATGCGAAACTGAATATCAGTGGAACAAAATTACTCTTGGATGCTTCCAGCGCTGGTGTGTTGTCGGATATTTGTTATGAAGAAGAAGGATGCTTTTGGGGATATATAGCGAGGAAGATACATCTGGGATCGGCCTAGTCATGAGACTGGCAATAAAAGTATTGTTTATTGCATATATATTTTAATCGGCGGCCAATTTGTGTAATTCAAGTTTTAAACGTAAAATTTTATTCATATCCCGAATTAATATTTGATTTATTTACTAGTATAATTTGTTTAAGATTTAGTTACCAAACCTTTTAAGCGGAACTTTGTAATTTAAAGAAACAATTTCAAGTAATTCAGAATTCCATGACNGATTTAGTTACCAAACCTTTTAAGCGGAACTTTGTAATTTAAAGAAACAATTTCAAGTAATTCAGAATTCCATGACTTAAAAATATGTTGTCAAATTGTGGGAAACCACCTTATTTAAAGTTGGTATTACATTCCAATATTTTTGGAGAT
Organism: Clitarchus hookeri; assembly: GCA_002778355.1. Classification (NCBI taxonomy): domain Eukaryota; kingdom Metazoa; phylum Arthropoda; class Insecta; order Phasmatodea; family Phasmatidae; genus Clitarchus; species Clitarchus hookeri. Next base: position 1,170,725 of record NQII01000011.1, read on the forward strand.
ATATTATTGCTTTATAGTAGCCATCTTTGTATGAATTTAATTTCAAGTTCTTTTATTGAGATATTTTATAATCACCAGATTAGAAATAGGATTTTTGGGAATGTATATAATGCTGGCTATGTATTAGCTTTCTGTAATGTAAAATCATTGTAGGTGTTTATGAAGAAGGAAAAAAATTTATATCGAATATAGGAAATAAGGGAAACAGTTGGTTAATCAGGTAAGTATTGTCAGGAATCCTTTTAGCTCACTTTCTAACCATAGAAATAATGACCTTTCATTATCAGCAACATATTAGAAATAATGACCTTTCATTATCAGTAACATATTTTTATTTTTGAGTTGATGAGCAAGAACAAGTTTTGGGAATCTTGTGTAGAGCTGAGAGTAGGTGTCCTTGGAGTCTTCCTGTGTGAGCCTTTGGGAGCACTTAGCCGCTGCTACAGTAGAGTTCGTATGGAGACATTCGCAACAACAAGTCTTATAAGAAATTAAAGTTGCTATCATGAAACCACTGTGCCTTTCCTTCTATACCACCCATGTGAAGACAATTTTATCGCCAGGTGCTTCATCTTTCGGCCTAGGTAAGGCGTTGTTACAACTGCGGGAAAATGATACCAAACGACCGATTGCCTTTGCCTCAATATGTCTGCCATCAGCAGAGTGGAACTGGACACATGTAGAAAAGGCCTTGCTGTCACTTGGGGTTGTGAAATGTTTTCTGAACATATCACAAATCTTCCCATAACGACTGAAACAGATCACAAGCCACAGCTCGCTGTAGTTAAGAAGAAATTAATTACATTTCACCACTACTGCAAAGGCGCCTAAATATATACCTCTACGAGATTGTGTATACTCCAGGAAATCAGTGAATTACAGCTGACACACATTTAAGCAATTCTTACTCTACAGACGAAAACTTTGGAGCTAATAGAAGGAATATTTGCCTGTGTTTACACGATTGTCTGAAAACTAACATGTGCAAAACTTTAAAACAATACAGCCAAATCACAACGAGGGGAGAACCTTTGGCTTCTCAGTATAGATTGCACAAAAAACTGGCCAGATATTATCTAGTTGCCGGAGGAACTTACACCATAACAAGATGGACTCCTACTTATGGATACATGTATTATAATTCCATCTTGTATGAAAACTGAAATCTTCAAAAAGCTTCATGATGGGCACCAAGGAATTGCAAAATCCAGATATTTAGCCAAGAAGACTGCTTGGTTATTTGGCATCTATCAGCAGTTAAAGGACCTTGTTGAAAACTGCCGTACTTATGCTGAGTTCAGGCCAAGAAAAACTGAACCACAACATACAAAACCAATATTTGCTCTGCAAGGAGTCCCTGTTGTCGTGCGAGCAGACTGTGGGGCACGATTAAATTTCTCACAGTTCAGACAACTAGCCCACTACTACAACTTCATACTAATTACATTAAGTCCCAATTACCCAAGGATATAATGGATTTGTGGAAACAGGAGTTTTTTTTTTANAACTTCATACTAATTACATTAAGTCCCAATTACCCAAGGATATAATGGATTTGTGGAAACAGGAGTTTTTTTTTTAAGTACACTTTGAAAATGATTTTTTAATATTTGCACAACTGTTCGTGGGTCACAAGCTTCGAACCANTTTTTTTTTTAAGTACACTTTGAAAATGATTTTTTAATATTTGCACAACTGTTCGTGGGTCACAAGCTTCGAACCAATCTTCCAACCATTCCTCAATGTCTTAGACTTATTATATCGATGAAGAAACATTAAAGAAAAGGAAGGAGGATAGAAATCAGCATCAAAAGAATAACTTTGACTGTCGTTATACAACCAAGCCCCTCACAAAGTTGCCTATTAGTAAAGATGTCTTCATATCTAATATGATACAGGAAGTCACTGTTGTTCAACATCACAAAACTCCTCGCTCTGACATAGAACCGAAGATGCGAATTTCCATCCTAACAGGCTATTCCTCCAACCCTTGAAAAAAACAAGGTGATCAAGGGGCCAGCAGAGTACTTTAACTAGAGACGACACTGAAACCAGAACTGTCGGGGAACCTTTACATTCGAGAACCTACTGATGTCACATGCAGTAACAAAGGTCTTCGGAGAAGCAGTTGGGCTCCTAAACCAGTGCAAACTTTTTTGGACCTTTAAGAAAAGGAAAATGTGTTATTATAGATTGTTTAAGGTTAATCTAGCATTTTTGAAATCCCTGCTTAGGATNATCAAGGGGCCAGCAGAGTACTTTAACTAGAGACGACACTGAAACCAGAACTGTCGGGGAACCTTTACATTCGAGGACCTACTGATGTCACATGCAGTAACAAAGGTCTTTGGAGAAGCAGTCGGGCTCCTAAACCAGTGCAAACTTTTTTGGGCCTTTAAGAAAAGGAAAATGTGTTATTATAGATTGTTTAAGGTTAATCTAGCATTTTTGAAATCCCTGCTTAGGATNCCTTTAAGAAAAGGAAAATGTGTTATTATAGATTGTTTAAGGTTAATCTAGCATTTTTGAAATCCCTGCTTAGGATCTACTTTTATTCTCATTTTGTATCCTTCTGCCACATTATAGTCAACATTGCCATGAACAATCTCACTTTATTCGTGCTTTATCCTAGATAACCCTGGCATTTTTAGAAAAAGTAAATTTGTTAATAATATCGAAATTGGTACTCTTATGTATAAAAAAAGGAACACATACTCCAGTAGCCATAATCTAAATGTTATACTCTCAATATGCATATTATAACAGTGTTACCACTAATTTTATCCAACCCAAGTACAGTATTTACGCATTTATCGACAACAGCCAATTTTGGCTTGTTTGTGGTGTTATTATGTCATAGTTGGTATTCCTGCGACATTCAACAAAGTTTTGCAAAAGCATGTGTCCATAATAATTCTTCAGTTACTTACCATACATTGCAAGAATCATTCAAAGAAAACAGACTTGACTTGAATGAGTTGCAAATGTGTTTTGAGAAACTAATATGTGCCTCAAAATTCAACTAATTTAAGTGAAATAGGACATATTGCTTATCAAAAACACATGTGGAGAAGTAACGTCTTATGAATCGGAATACAGTAACTTTGTAGTGTTTTAACCACTTCATTGTTAAGACTTTGGTTGGCTGCAAAAATATTTTTCTGCTTCCAGTAAATTTAAAAAAAACCCGCGGTTCATTCGGAAGAATCTAAATATCTGTGTCTAAGAGTGATAATAATAATTTTAATGATTTTTAGAAATCGTTTTATCCATTAATATACAAATGTTTATAGCAACCTAGGATGTCTTTACCCATACAACATTCGCCGAGTCTGTTCATGGTAAAGTCAGAACTTTTGAAGTCAAATTTTAAATACATCACTTCCCATAACTGCATATATACCTCAATACATACTGGTATGCAGGCTACCAGTTGACAGCGAATTCATAAAAATAGTTCTAATACAATTCGCATTACACTGAGGCGACAAAAATCATGGGATACCTCCTAATATCGTGTCGGACCTCCTTTTGCCCGGCGAAGTGCAGCAACTCGACGTGGCATGGACTCAACAAGTCGTTGGAAGTCCCCGGCAGAAATATTGAGCCATACTGCCTTTATAGACGTCCATAATTGCGAAAGTGTTGCCGGTGCAGGAGTTTGTGCACGAACTGACTTCTCGATTATGTCCCATAAATGTTCGATGGGATTCATGTCGGGCGATCTTGGTGGCCAAATCATTCGCTGGAATTGTCCAGAATGTTTTTCAAACCAATCGCGAACAGTTGTGGCCCGGTGACATGGCGCATTGTCATCCATAAAAGATTCATCGTTGTTTGGGTACATGAAGTCCATGAATGGTTGCAAGTGGTCTCCAAGTAGCTGAACATAACCCTTTACAGTCAATGATCGGTTCAGTTGGACCAGAGGACCCAGTTCATTTCATGTAAAAACAGCCCACACCATTATGGAGCCACCACCAGCTTGCACAGTTCCTTGTTGACAACTTGGGTCCATGGATTCGTGGGGTCTGCGCCACACTCGAACCCTACCATCAGCTCTTACCAACTGAAATCGGGACTCATCTGACCAAGCCACGGTTTTCCAGTCGTGTAGGGTCCATCCGATATGGTCACGAGCCCAGGAGAGGCGCTGCAGGCGATGTCGTGCTGTTAGTAAAGGCACTCGAGTTGGTCTTCTGCTGGCATAGTCCAGTACAGCCAAAGTTCGCCGCACTGTCCTAACGGACACGTCCGTCGTACGTCCCACCTTGATTCCTGCGGTTATTTCACGCATTGTTGCTTGTCTGTTAACACTGACCATTCTGCGCACACGTCGTTGGTCTC
>NQII01000011.1:1191682-1242512 GCA_002778355.1 Clitarchus hookeri
GGGGGGGGGGGTTCTATTCTGACAAGCGGAGCATCGTCGAACCCCTGGGCTGACAGGCAGTGGTTGCTTTAGACTGCTTAAGTCATTCTTTTCACAATAAATCTTGTTTACATAACAAAAAACAGCATAATTCCAATATATATATAATTTAGATATTTACAACCTTGGCCTACATGAAATAAGTATTACTTGCATAACCGCACGCACAAATACATAACGCAAGGTATATAAGAAAGTGTTTCAGAAGGGGGGNATTAAAATGAACGTGTGGGTACCGTCACAGAAAGATCGAGATTTTCCCCTTCTGGAAACAAGCCGGAGTCTGTGGATCATTTCCTATGTCTTCAGTAGCCTATGTGCAGTCCATGCCTCTTGTGTAAGCTGATAAAAACTGAAACACACGAATTGGTGTCCAATTTAATTTGTTTCTTTTCCTTTCGTAGCCATTAAAGTAAGAATTGTGATAGTAGTACAGCTATACTTCACTGCCACTTGTCAACGCGTAATTACGTCCAAGGCAGTTTGGTTTTAGTTGACATGCGGCGAAAGGATACTAAACCAGCACAAAATAGAAACTAACCACGGTTTTTACAAGTGTTCTGTTATGGCTGATTCCAGGTTAACAGAGTATGTTTTAAATTAACTTTAGAGAAAAATAAATATTGTCATTAACGGCACACGAGTTGTCACCACTAGGTTACAGTAAATAATATACCTGCCCTGTGTACCGAACACGCCACCAGGCTTCCTTCTGAGACCAACCACGTATCTACCAATAAAGAACTGTTTTCTCGCTGTCTTTATCCATACTAATTATAAATGAAATGTTATAATTTATACGTAAAATAAAAGTAACATTTCAATTTAAAAAAAAAAGTAACATTTATATTAACAGAAGTGTAAAACGCTTCTGATGCATGAAAATTTTAGTAAACAACCAAACACATCACAAATAGGGTGATTTTTCAAAGGTTTAGTTCAAAAAGTGTGAAGAAACACTGCGAATAGACTATACTGTCAATGGTAATTGGGGAGGGGGGGTGTGTGTGTGTGTGTGTGTGTGCAATGTGCGACAATCACACGTAAATCTAGATTATCATAGACGATGCATTTTGAAGGCTCGGCATCAACCCTACCCCTTGACCAACACGTTGAAGGCGCCCAGTTTTACACGCCTAAATTAAATCTGCAGCATACTTGTTATGGGACCTGCTGTGAATAGACAATTTGGCAGTGGAGGGTGGACAAAGCCACACCAGCGCTAACTGACTCAGTCGTATTTTAACATTCAGTGTAACTGCCAGACGTAACTTATCCTAAAAGCAACATACGGCTTCGAGAAGTTCAGCAATGCCTTATTATTTCTGGATGAAACCAATGTTCGAAGTAATGCGGCAACCCATGCGATAAGCCAATAGCAACAGCAACCTCATGGTCGTGCTTAATGGGGATAGTGGGAGGGGGGAGGCATCACCCCCCACGAGTCTCTGAAAGGGTGCGAAAAATTGAAAGAGAATGAAAGGAAACCAAATATAACAGAAGAGGTAAATACAAGTAGTTACCATTATTGTAAATGTAAACAGGTTGTTGAATTTCAGTTTATTGAATAGTGTTATACATATATTATTTTAAAAAATATATATTTAGGAGCGGGGCAAAATTGTATATTTTCATCCTCCAAATTGTGTATGTTGTGCACGGTCCCCGTCCAGTTGACTGCAAATCGACATCTCGCGGAGACGGTGGCCTTTTGGTAGCGCAGCGCTCATTCCGGCGGACGGCGGCGTTAACTGAGAGAGGTTACGTAGCCACACCGTCGACACGTCTGCCTCGCTTTCTGCTGCCCAGCCTCCACTACGGCAGAACGGCTCTCGTCATATTATACATAGATTTTCTCTCCGCCAGTGGAATCTTTTGTATGACGCAAAATACAAATAACTACTGCCCTGTTCACTTTTCTCAACTCGTCGTTTGGTACAGTCCTCCGCCACGATTACATAATTTTTACTGGTCCTTAAACAAAGTGTTGTAATATATACTTTTATTTTGAACATGTCGCTCCGTAGCTAAAATCACAACCGGTACTATAGCAAGAAGCCAGAACCAATACAGTAGATATCGTTATACTTCCGGTATTAGGCTTACAAAATAGTCAGCATCAAGAGTACAAACCTAATAGGAATAACACCTGTTACCGGTTTCCCGTAACCGATCGACTGCGTATTTATAGCTCCGTGTAACTTGCCTCACCATGCAAACACAAACCACACTTAAATGCAGCAACGTTTAACTATAGTCTATTCGCGGTTTCGTTAAAAAAAAAAAATCACCCTAGATGTGACGTGTTTGGTTGTTTCCAAAATACGGCGTATCACAAGCGTTGTATACTTCTGATAACATAAAAGATCTTATTCCTTGCTAATTGAACTTTTACTTATAGTTCATCTATAAATAATAATATTTTATTTATAACTAATATGAATAAATACAGAGACAAAATATGTGTATTGGTAATGCCTAGTAAGGAATTATTATTTTGCAAAATATCATTACACTGAGTGCGGAACAATGTGGTGCGTTGGTTCCTCTGGTGTAATTTTCTAAGCTCTGTTTGCATGAGGCGGAGGAATATCCTGGAAGTAGAACTTTAGCAGGGCTTCAGAAAAGATTGAAGTAACCAGGAATGGACAGTAACAGAAATTCACGCCGGTAACTGTTCTCTATGCTAGAATTCACAGTTCTTTGCAAACTTAAGTTGCACATTTTTGTTTACTTGTTTTATAGCATTATGTTATTGATCCAAGAGCCCACGATAACGTGCCGAAGGACCAGTACAGCCGGTGATTCTTCGCGTAATATATTTGAGAGCAGGATGAATTTCCAAACAAAATGTTGACACTTGCCGGTTTTCTCTTACTGGAATAACTATGGGAAGCCGCCGGTTTTCTCTTACTGGAATAACTATGGGAAGCCATCTGCCCATATAACATAATTTGGTTACTGCAGTGGAGAACTTCTGTGATTGGCATGCGTACAACTGCTGCTCTATGCTTGCAAGAAAGACACCTGATCATAAAAGTTAGTTAGGTATAACCGAGTTTAAAATGCATCTAGTCATTTCGAACAGGCAAACCTGATTTTCGCGAAAAGATTAACTCTCAGATTTGAAGTAAATATCTTACTTACATTCACACCTGCAACTTTTCCTTTGTTACTAACAGCGTGTATTTGTGACAGAAGAAAATACGTTCTTTCATTGGCTGTCCAGCCAAGCGGCGGGTGGAAAAGAGTGTTTTGCGTTCATTTGTTCACATTATACGAGCACGTAACCAAAAATAGTCATGTTCTTCAAGACGCATGGCTCCAAGGACGCCTCGCACAGTTCGTGAAGAATTCTTGAATCGATACGGCAACTGTATTACTCTATACGAGCCAGGCATATTACATGATACAGACGACGTCGCGATATATTTACGGATTGAGGAGTTAAGTGAATTAACTGACACTGAATAAATAAACTGAGAAAAATTAACAGAACAATTATGTAACAGGTGTTCAGGGTAGGAACAACCAAACTTGTGTAATAGCATCAGTAGGCGTTCTTAAAGATTATTCCAGTTCGCGATGTCTCAGGAACAATCTCAATAGCTATACTTGAACTTGGTCTGATGATGAAATTATACTTTCGATAGAAACACAGTGCTCAATTATACTTATAGTCGCAAATGCAGTCACTGACTGGGCAGCAAAGATAGTTTTGTGAGTATTAACAATCTAAGTTAGTAATATTTATATGGACTCTACAGCCTCTCTAATTACAGTCACTATACGGAATCATGGAAGATTATAGTTACAGAAATTGGCTTCCTCAGCCCTACTTTTATTTTCTTAGGGTAACTGTAAAAATCATATGGTTAAGTAAGTGCTGACAGGATTGGCATATCCAAACTTATGCAGGCCAACCATAACGTTTGTAACATTTAAGGTAAGTTCATGTGACGAAAGAATACCCCGCCTCCAATTTTTCCTGGTTCCTCGTTTATATTCTAAATGCGAAGGGAAAATGAACAGCCGGAGAGCAATAACATGTATTTTGATCACGTTGGAAAATGGTCACAATTTAAAAGCGCTGGGAGGCGGTTCTCAACAAATAAAATCCCAAATACATATATTAGTAAAGTCATCAAGCACACTGTAAGAATTACGTAGTCGATAATGGATGCATTAAGAAACCAGCGACAATACAGTCTGTTTAATTTATGTGGATAATGCTGCTGCAAGCATTTGACCTCTGCTTTACACCGCACTTTCCTAACTGCTGCTAATGCAATTGCGCATCATAGGATCTTCTCACTGCTTCCTTTGTATGTAAGCTAGGGAGGGTTGTTATATAGGTCTTACCTGCCGTATCAAAATAAAAGCCTGTGATGCAACACAAGAACAAAGTCCCGAAGAAAATGTGTTAACAACATCGGACGTAGCTTTGCGCAAGGCGACAGACAAGCCACAAAATCATTCACGAGTGTCGCAGGGTGCTGCCGAGCTGATTGCAACTCGTTGTGCACCGCACCTGAGCTACGTCCTGTCCACATAACAGCCGCTTGTAACTACAGCAGTCTGCGATGACGCAAGTGTCTTCAGGCACAGTAAAGTCCTTTTAGGACACAATATCACGAATTTCTGCATTATCAGCATACTGGAAACACATGTTTTGCTGCCACAAAAAAATACATCGTTTAATATTAACTATAAAGTATATTGGTCATAAACCAAATTTTTGTTTGATCTAATAAATGGCAATGATAACCTTGCATTATGGTTAGAAGAGTTCAGCAGCATACTTTGTGATAAATCAAGTTCCTTTATTTTGAAGGTTGAACAATTGTGTCGATGATAAAAGAAATTTAATTATTTGATAATGTAACATTTGGGAAATTTCGTTACATACTAAAAACGACTGCATTCTGGCCATACAGCGCTAGTGTCAAGTGTGGTTTTGCTGGAATCAAAATCATGCGATTCTTGCAGGGTTAGCTAGGTTGTTCTGACTTCAGGGTCTTCGATGTCTTCCTCTGAGGCAGCATCTTCATACACACTTGCAGTATCTGGAGTTGAAACGACAAACGCTCCACTCTCATAACGTCCTGAAACTGTTTCTACTTGACACTCGCTCGTAGATATTTCGAACGAGACAACTTTTACATCTTCACTGGTGACGAAACTACCCGTATCAGATTTATCGTCGTTTTGGTATTCCAATATGGCATTTCTCAGATGTAGGTATCAAATATTGGACATGTGTGACCACAACATCGAGGAAAAGTATAGACTGTTCCTAATTTTGTTGCCTTCCGACATGTCAAATTTACGTTGTCATGATGGGCCTGGTGACTATAATCCAGTCACGGTTACTTCCAACTATCCGGAAGTCCTGCTTAAGTTCTACTTCCAGGATATTTCTCCGCCTCATGCAAACAAAGTGTAACCGAGTCTAGAAAATTACACCACAGGGACAACGCACTGCAGTTGTACGCACTAAGTGTAATAATATTTTGTATAACTATATCTTACTAGGCATTACCACCTCACTTACTTTCTCTCTGTTTTCATTTATATTAATTATATAATAAATACTACAATTAAAAGACAATATACTATATGTAAAATTTCTATTTAATCAAAAATAAGGTACGTTTGTGTTAACACAAGTTAAAACGCTTGTGATGCATGGCATGTTTATAAAACCACCAAACACCTCATACGTGGGGTGAAATTATCAAAGGTTTGATTCAAAAAGTGTGAAGAAACCGCGAATAGACTATATCGAGCATCAGTCACGTGAAAACGTGAAATTGTTGGGATGACATTTCGTTCTTTAATGTGCAAGTATAAAGCAGAATGGAGTGAAGTGATTTGGGCGGTTCTTAACAGCAGCAGAAATTACTAACTTAATTTGCCATGTTTAACATTACATTCGGAATATAGCGTCAAGACTTCTTAACATTGTGCCAACTTAAATGGAAACCTGCATGCTAGTGCGGTAGCATCTAATCAATTAACGTGCGGTTTATTTTTCTCTCCAAGGTTGAATTCAAAAACTCCTACTTTTCGTTATTGGCTTCGAATGCTTCCGGGCATGTCAAACAGTGCACCAATTAACGAAGTAACAAGACTGCACAAGATTTTACAACATAAACTGTTGTCAAAAAACGCGAAATGATTATGTACCTACTAACGGTTCGGTTAAAACAGTTTTGTCTTAACAGTCCATACATTTGTTGGAATACTTTTCATTAAGGGGAGTCCTTAGTAAGCATTTTAATGTCTCTAGGTCACATCTGCCCATAATGAAGAATTGCGACGGACCCTATTAAGACTGCGATATACATTCCTGGTATTGTCCATTTCATATAAGTGGGGTAAAATCTGACAGACAATGTGATCAACCTACACACTGTGCAAACGGTAAATGCTCTCGTTTGATAACTATTATATCTACTGATGAATTGCTACGGGATGCATGTTGTTAAGTTGGCGATTTTGATGATGTATTTGGAAGAAAATAGTACTCTGAACTAAATTTTGTAATTTAAAATTGTAATTATACTTACAACATTTATAGTTTAAATTATGTTTTTGACGCAACATTAATTTTTTTTGGGCTTTTAGTAAATTGATTTTAAAAACATGTGTAGCAGTTACGACAGAGCATGTCGACATGTACGAACAGCAAACGTTTCCAGCCAATGTCTAGCCATGTTGCCAGTTTCCAGCCTGGTAGACGCCGTTGTGTATATACTTTTCTTCTCGTGTGATGTCGGAATATTTTATCAGTAGTTATTTATTTTGTTTATTTGCTTTCTTTAAGCATAGTTAGTTGTAGGTACCGTTGTGCGTTTTCACATCTTTACCGCTTATAATTATTTATGTTTGTAAGTTTAAGTTTGTTGGTTTTAGGAAACGTGCGCAGTGTTGATTTTACTTAATGATTCTGCAAATAAATTATTTAATGCTAGTGACGAACAAAAATGATTTTAGTGAAGTAAACTTGCAAGGATTTCCATAGAAAAACACGTGTTCAAGAGGTTGCGAATTTTACAAACAGTTAGTTTGTGTTTAATAAATAATGTATATGTACACCGTTACTATAATTATTGAAATGCACGTTGCCTGAAAAAGCCGTACTTTCAACATTTTTTTAGTGTGTAGATAACATTTATTTATTTGCCTATATCGTAAATTCAACGAGTGTGAGTTTAACTTCTTAGTTCGGTGAAAGTGTGTGTCATTTATACCCGTATAGGCGCAAACACTGACTTAACAGACTATATTTTACTAAGGAAATCCCCTTAAGATTATGGTAATATTGTTAGATGTCGCTTACAGAGAAAAAAAACCACCGTATATCACAAATACCGAGGTAACTCGGTCACGCGCGCGGCAGTTTCGTTTCTGGTAACTTGGGTATTCTGTGATCCGGCCTTGGCTGTCTATCGATATTTTTTTCTACGGGCAGAGTGAATGAGGACAACTTTATGATTAGCACCTTGTTCTCATTCATACACGGAGATGAATTAACTCAGAAACTTCTTTCATAAAACAATGAGGAGGAAAAATTACGACGGCACACCTGCTAGTTGAATAAACGGAAACAATCCAAATATGCTCAACTCATTTTAAAAGGGCCAGCAACCAAGTCTTATAAATTACGTCGACGAAGCTCCTACATTGCGGAATGCTACGTGCAGCAAGGGATTAAGGCCCCCCGTACGTAGAATATACGTTGGCATTTCGTTGTAAACGTAAAACTGGACGACTTGCTTGTGTCAGTTACTTCATCCTTACCTATTCAGGTGATACTATAGGAGTGGACTGCGCTGACGACAGTAGGTAGTATCGCAACACTATCCTGTTGTGCACAATACAAGTAATAACTTTAATCACTTCGCTCTGTGGTTATAGTACGGACGATTAGTACGTAGTGGAATACTTGTTTTAACTAATCATTAAAAACAACGCATTGCCTGTAATTGCATAGCGATTTAAGAAAAATATGAAAAGTTTTGTATGAACGCTTTAGTCATTTTGTACCGCTAGAATCGGTGGCGAATTGAATTCTTTATTGGTTTCATTATGTTTCGTACACATCAATAGCAAGAAAAGAAGTGACGGAGAAACATACTTGTTAAGTTGTGATTATAATAATTCCATAGTGTCCTTTCCTCGACGCATGTATAGTGTAAATTCGGTTCATTGCAACTTTCATTTTTTTAATGTGGCTTACAGAAGAAAACTTGGCAGAACGAAGAATCTTGTCCAAGACTCTAAGTGTTGAACGAACCGTGAACTATAAACTGATATATTCAACGTCTTATGTTAAAGAAATGAAAAAAAAAAAAAATTGTAATAATAAGAGAGCGCAGGTATTCATTCTTGCCTGTCCGGTTGCAGGATTAAAAATAAAACAAGCAGCAGACGCGGGCGCAGGGATACTAGTTTCTCACGGCCGGCCCGGCGGTTGGCGTTTCATTCAGCAGACTCGTTAGACGGCGGGCGCGTCCTTGAGCCGGGTAATTGGAGACTGGCGAAGGCTGTTGCCGCTTCGCATGCGCACAATACGGCCCCTTCATTCAGAAGCGCGCATGCCAAAAAGGCGTGGCCCCCTTTCCGTCGCCAGGCGGCTTCCTGTCTCCCCCCCCCACCCCTTTTTCCCACTCTACGCACACACTTACTTGGAACGGAAACGGTCCGTCTTAAAGTAACTGTACGCGCCGCGTCTCCGAAGGTGGAAGGNTAAAGTAACTGTACGCGCCGCGTCTCCGAAGGTGGAAGGCAGCGTCTTGCGACTTCATCGCTGACCTCCAGCTAGGAGTCGAGGCGGGGCAGAGCACGAACTGGCACACACTGACACACGCCACTACCGCGCACTGTCCATCGATCCTGGAACTCCAACGACCGCAGCACAAGACTCCTCCGCGCGAGGCGGCGCGACCTCACTCCTCGGCGTCTCTCTACCAACTGACCGGACGCGACAGCGGCGACGGGAAGTGGCTGGGTGGATGCTTCGAGGGGGGGAGGACTAAGGACCGACCGCCCCGCGCTGCTGCCATCTAGCGGCGGAACGCGGCAGCAGCGCGCGCACCGCGTTTTTATGAATGGGAGGCTGGCGGCGGCCATCATCGGTGGGCCGGCTGAATGAAAGCCCGCGGAGCGCGAGGTCGTGCTGAAAACATCCGCCGGCGGCCGTGCGTCGCGCGCGAAACGGCTTTCACCCGGTGGCGTCACCACCTCTCGCGGTTCGGCGCGGGGTGCGTCTACCACCACTCCGACGTCACCATTGGCACATGGCGCTTCAAATAGACGTCCCTTCCATTACCACACCTTAACACATAAACTCGAAAACAATCGTTTAAAAACTACACGTCGAACAATAAGTAAAACTGTAATCGCCATTCACTGCAGTGTCCACCAACATGGCGTCGCCATGATACCCACAGACACGTTTTTCACCTATTATTAAGTCCATCGATATGGCGAGTTGTTACAGCAACACGGTGGCCGTATGCCATTCGCCCAGTCATTTATTTGCATTTCCTCACTTTTCAAATCGCATACATTTATACATCATTTTTTCTGAAATACTACTACCTAAAAAAATATCACAGGGCCGAAAAACACTGCTGAACTATAAAATAAACTACTTTTATTAGACTGATAAATTGATATTTTATTAGGTTTGCTGTCGCTATAGGTGGAGGTGAACATGGCCCCACCCTTGCACATAGCGGACCTTTTACCTATTCCCCGTTATACGTGATGAGCTCTCTTAGAACGAATGTACGATAGACATTACGAAAGCAATAAGCACCAGTCAATAAAATGTTTAGCTCTTCGCAGACACAAATAGATATTTCGCATCTAATATTGTTCCAATCGATAATTTCGCTACGTAATTTCGCCGAATTTGGCATGGGTGCAAAACGTATTTACAAGCAACTACACTTCTGAAAAAATTTAAGAAGTGACTAATGATTTGCATATGTATACTTTTCTGTGAAATGCCAAAAGTTATGCATAAGCGGAAGCCCTTTTAAACAAAGTTTAAATCCCATTACGACCTAGACCTATTACATAGCGAATGAGAATATTTGAAAATAACCAAACACGTTTTGGACTGCAGGGAAAGTCCGAACAATATGGACAAGTGAGTAATTCTGGCAGCTGAGTGTCTCAGATCTACCAACAGATACCAATATGATAGTTCGGTTGGGTGGTTAGGCTCTAGCCAGATCTGCTACCGATATACGTAAAAGGTTTTAACTTTTCACGTATCCAATTCCTTATGCACTATCCACGATACCTAATACAGTGCTACCGTTGTCTCATGCAATTTGGTAGTTTGGTTCACTACCGATCGTGCAATTTGGACCACTTGTCCAAATTACGGGAATTGGGTTTTCAATTATTAAAAATTAATCAAACCTTTTTTCATAGTTTTTGAATGACACGAGAAGTACGTGCGTCGGAAGAAGACTTAATTGGAGCCATACACGCCGTTGAAAGAGTGGGGAGTAATAAAGCGACGAACTTATTCAGGTTCAAAACCTACTGGCCGTCCCCATGAGCTACCAAAATAATTCGAGGCAGATCTCGTCGAACATCTCTTACATTTGAAAACGTGTTCAATGAAATTTTTAACTCTATAATTTTATTTTGTATAGGCTTTGCACTGTGCTAACCAGAAAAGTAATTACGATGATCACATCCTGACAGTGTTCGTCGTTTCAGCGTACTTGGATCCAAAGTGCCCTGCCCAGTACACGGACGTATGGTAAGTTGCATCTTGTTAGTTTTCAGGCGCACATGGCCACAGAAATTTCCCCTCCGTCCTTCACACTTTACATATCTAATGCTTTGGCAAACCAGAAAGACTTAATTTACTACCTTAATAATTTAGGGCCTCTATTTTTTTTAGCAATAATATAAATAATTTGATCTCCGTCGTGCGCAGTTCTGTATATTTTGTGTACTTTTATTCAAAAAAGCTCGGCGCCTAGTCTTGTAATTTTTGACAAACTGCTAGTGTGCGTTGTAAGCAATGAGAGGTTTTGTGCAGAGAAGTCGTCGACTTATAAAGTTAAAGAATTGAAAAGTAGTAACTGTAAAGTATCTATAGCGAATAGAGTAAAAAGTACGCATGAACCGAAGATAGGAGGGGGAATGACTTTACTGACTATGTTGTTTTTTTTATGGGTTGTAAATTAAAACTTATTGATGAATGGGCAGTATTTTATGATATTTATAGGCGCTGGTATTGGCCAGGAATGATTACAAATGTGCGTACTACGTGATAATGCTAGGCTGAATAAGTACTTTTCGATTCGCTTCCATGATGCATATGTACTTACCTGTCACACTGTCAAATTTTTCCATCAAAGGGCGTTCGATAAGTTTGGTCAAATAATGTTGGAAGGTTGTGACATCAACTAAACGTCATAAACGCAGCCATATTTGTCGGAAAAGATGGATGGCTCTAGTTTCCATTATACATTTTGTGTATTGAACATGTTCTAAAATTTCTTGTATGTTTGACTAGTTCGGCCAATCAGAAACGTGGTCATGACAAACGGTTATTTCCAACCCCGATAAACTTTAAAATGGCAACCAATAACTAGAAATAAAATAAGGTTATGAAAATAATTAATTTATATTATTTCTATCAGAACACGAATGCTGTTGGAAGTGCATATTGGACCAAAATAGTAAAAAAACAACGGCAATTATTTTTATCACTCAGCAAAGATTCATGGTAAACAAATTTAAAATTTAGGTTTGAAGTGAAAATTAATTGCGGAGTTCTTAATACTCGTTCCTGGAATGAGCTGCGTGGTAACATAGCATTAATCCGTTTTGAGGATCATGTTTAGGTAAAAATCTGACTAGGTCCATCAATTTAAAGAAAAAAATTAATAGCGTGACATATTTTCAAACACATTCAAAATTATTTTACCAAATTTGTTTGATGGCGAAATTTGATAGCTGTATTTAGTTTTCAAATGTTATTGTGAAATACGTATATGTGAAGCAGAAAATTTGAACCCGAGAGCGCGAGGGCGATGTGGAGGACAGACACGGTATACGAGTTAGAATAAGGCCACAGGGGTCCGCCTACCTGGAGCTGTTTTCCACGTTGCAGGCTGAGAAACACGGAAGCCATAAGGGCGACACTGCTACGCGCATCAAGTGCGGCATCGCCGCTAGGCGCAAAGCTCTGAACTGACGTACAGTGTTCTCTATGGGACTTTAAGCGGTAGCATTATTATTTTATTGGTGGAAAGTCTGTGGCAAGGTTCAATGCAAGGCCCTTGAGTATTTTGTATGTATCTGATGCGTATATTTTGAGATACAGCGCTTTGGAAAAGCAGTATATAGCTTTGTTGGATAGCTCTAAAATGGTGGTTCGCAAAGTGCGTGATGTATTTAGAGCACTCATCTGCCTTCGTCTGAAGTGTGTGTTCGTTTTCGTAGATCAGCACACTGGACGCAGCACGTTTAATAGTTTCGTGGTACAGTGTGTATTTTAAACACTGTGCACGGTAATTCAAGCGCCAGGAAGGCGGCCCTCGTAAGTACACGCTGTACTTCCAACACACGTAATTTCAAATTTTCACGCAACTGGATCAGAGTTTACTGGACACGTTCAGTAGGACTCTTAACAAATGTGCGACAAAACTAGGACCGAATCCCATGCAAACTGATCTGTGGTTGAACTGGCGACTCATTGTGTCAACAGCCAATAAACAAGCCGACTTCTCGAGTCACAGTCGGTTGGTGCGCCGCCGCGCCGGTCTACGGTGCGGGAGGTTCTGGGTGCTACTCCTAGGCAATGCTTGGGTTTTAATTTATTTAAGTGGGGTCATGTCCCCTGATAAGCCTTCAGGCATAACACCGGGGACGTTAATAAGCTATTTACAATGACAATGCCAATGAACAAAGAGAGATTTCAGTACACATGATCCTGGAGTCTAGTTCACAGGACATTTAACACGCGAATTTTCCTTTTTTCTCTTTATAGGTTACAGGAGTGTTTGGTGTTGTGGAGTCCTACTATGTAGAGGACACCAAATATGGTGTTTACATCGTTTAAGTTAGCTGCCAAGCAAGCAGAGAGTGGTCGTCTTAAGCCAAGCAACGCGAGAAGAGATAGTCATTTTCAAAAAACTATTAATTTACGCTACTATTTGACACCTAATATCTTAATTCCTTTTTCTTTCTGGGATGTTATATCTGATTGCGCGTGTTCCACATATTTGTCCATATTTGGTGACTGAGTTACTCATTAAAAATATTTTTACCTTGTATGTACGGATAGATTTTGGTTATTTTATTACACTCTTAAAAACTCATTTAAAGTGTCCTGTACGACAAAGAAAATCATTTCTTTAAGGCTGTTTTGTTTACAGTAACACAATATTGCTTTAATTCGAAGATAAGTTTATATAAAAACATAGGTTAACTGTTAAATGTATTTTTTATTACGTTTTTGGGTTATGACAATATTGCCTTCCTTATACCCAAGAAATAAACTTTCTTTGAACTGATTTTGTTCGTAAAGGAAAATTACTTCGTATCAAAGATAACGGTTTACCGACATTTAAGTTTTTCTGCCGTGCATTGTATTTTTCAGTAAGTTACCTGTTTTCACGGCGCAGACATTCATAATGCAATGTATTCTAAAGTTACAAAACTGCAACTGAATAAAAGTACAGTTCCCCTGCAGACTGTTCATAATGATCCTCCAAATCACTAACCTCAATTCTTCACATGAGGTGACAATATTTTCTGGCACATGTCAGGTACCACATGTCACCACCTGACATAACCTACCTATCAAAAATAATCTTAACAAAATCAGGCGTAGTTGTATGGTGACGGACGTTAGGCTAAAGAAGAAGGAGCAGGGTTCAAACAGAAGCTTTTTTTAATAGTATAATTTTGAAAGATTTGTTACTTCTCTCTTATGTACTAATCACGGTTGTATTTCAGAGCACAAATTTTCTTTGAAGTGTAACTGATATTACCGCAAAGACGTCTGCTGAACTATTGTAACGACAATACAAGGTTATCATAGGTAGTTATTACCACATAGATCAAACAAAAATGATGTTTGCTGTAAGCGTACGTTGCAGTGGTTCATATTCCAACAACTTTTATTTTGCGATACTAAATAATCAGTTCCAGCAAACAGAGCGTTTTTACACTGAATATTTTAACAGTTTTGCAATTTTCCTCTCCCTATCCACGCTCTTCTGTTTTGTAGTTTCGACCTAGGCAGTGCAGGCTATTCTCTTTACAAAAAACCTTATGTAATTTAATCAGTCAATTACATCTAACTTATTTTAAAAAAAGTGTCTGACAAGCGAAGCCGGTGGCGAATGCGCTAACTGAAGAACGTTAGAGCAGGTTTTCTTTCTTCGAACTTCGTAACGCCACTTCACGCTACTTGAAAACGCTGCCAGACAGGTAATTACGTTATCTGATCGTCATGCGAAGGTCGTTCGAAACAGCACTCAGAACAACCCGACAAATAAACAAGCCGTGTGAGCCGGGATGGATGGCGCCGCTTGTTTCAACGACGACTACGCCTTTCATGGTTGCCAATGTCCTATGCTCAACCAGGCCGATAACCACCTGTTCTAGGGACGGGGAAATTGTTTGCGTGCACTATTCGATAAAAAAAAAATACACGTTACACCATATTTCCAGGGCTTGACTGAATGAATACGAATAAATAAAAACATATGTAATTACCGGTGTTTCCTTTCATAGAAAGGAGCTCAGCATCTTAATTTAAGGAATGAGAATCGGGAAGGCTTGAATTCAGGAACTACACTGTATTGGCCCGCGGTGAAGATTGTAAAACCACTATAAAGAAGAAGCTACCCTCATCCACTGAAGCCGGCTGGGGTCGAGCACATGGTGTGCTGGGGGAAAGGGGGTACATTGTGGCGACCACAAAGTGTTTTGTTGGTATTTACACTGACAAATTTAAGAACAATTAACGCAAGCGGGGGTGACTTTGTGATACAGGATTTTTCACTGTTATTTAAATTTGCTTCCATTTCAAAGAGGCTATTTGAAATGTTTAGTGGTTCAATTGGCACCGCTGAATATATGAAACATTCCACTGAAATAGAAAAACATTTAAATGCGGTTTTTTTTTTGCGATTTTTTTTATCACAAAGTCACCCCAACTTGTCACGAAGTGACCCCCGCTTACTGTATACACACTTTTTGACTGTAATCTATAAGAATATTTTTACATACGTAGTAAGGTAACTTGTACTACAGTTTGGGAATATCAACGTTATAAGTTTGGCAAAGGGAAAATTTTCGCCTCTAGGAAAGCACTAATGTCGGAAAGGTTACAGATATGCTCTATTTTCTACGTTAAAAACACAATAATTGCAATAATCATAAATAAAATATAAAATAACTTCGTAACTAAGTAAAATATTTATCTTTTACTATTAATGTAGCTTAATATTTAAATTAAAATTTACCTTTTGAACATTGCTCACCTGGCGGAGGAAATTTTCCCTATGTCAGACTCTCCCATAAGAAATATCGTTTTGTTTCTAACCTGAGTAGAAATAACCTTAGCAGAAGTCAGCCGCCCACTAGATACCTGCTACCACAGTAAGAAGTTTTGATTAGATATGCCTTCAGTTACACGTTTATTAACAAAATAAGCAGGATGTGTCAATTCACAGAACAGCTGTGAAGTGAAAGTGACACAAACGTAATGAGTTTCTGACGTGCATACCTACGTGTTTTTTTTTTTCATTTACCAAAATTTCCGCGTTTCTATTTACGGAAGCGCCTAGGACTGCAAGCAAAACGATGGATATCAGAAATGTATATATAGTACGCGCGTATAAACGATCACTAAAATTTCGTTTCTAGATACGTCACACGTGGATGAGTAACGAAAAAAAATCCGCCCCTTCGTTTTCTACATTATGTGCGGAAAAAATAACTTAAGAGATCCGTCCGCTCTCTGCACGCATCTTGCGCGCCAGCGATTTATGAGGAGTAAAAAACCCCGCAGCAAAACAAGAGCCAAGCTGGCGAGTGCGGCGTAGAATCAACTGTCGCAGCCGCAACTCCGCGGCTCTGGGCGCCGAGTGACTGACGTCGACTACACACTTGTGCACGTCATACACGCGCATTGCCCTACCGTACAGAACCCTACATGCCAGTGCCACTCAGACTTTTTTTTAGGGGCCATATTAAGAAAAACTAAGACCGCCGCGGGCCGCACTTACGACACGTGACATAATAATATTTGTGAACTAAAAGTAGGTAGGTAATTCGATGACATTTGAAATTCAGAGTGTCGTGTATCGTCTTGCAAGTCTTTTGTATATTCGTTCAATACGGTGATGGCGGGCGGAGGTAGTACATCAAAAATATGCACAAAAGTCGCCTGACTGATGAAATAATGAAAAATATAGTCTAGTTTCATTAGTGACTTTAACTTTTAATAAATTCGTATTATGTGTTGCTTTTTTATTGTTGTAACAGACACCCTAAAAATAAGAATTTGGTAACTTATCTACTGAAGCCGGAGAGCGCGGGCCACAAAGAATTGGCCCGCGGGCCGCAGTTTGAGTACCCCTGTTATAGGCTGTTCATGGTACAGTCAGCACTTTCCGATGCCCTCTCGTTTGTAATAATAGTCAATAAAGATATTCTATTGTAGCCTTAGACATTGACTTTTGAGTCCAGTGAAATTCATACTCTGTGTTTATTACTTACATAGTTAATATAAAAAAGTGGTGGAAGGATTAAAAAAAAATGCTGATAGGAAAAATGTAACTAGTGCCTCGGAAGTGCTCACTTTACCGTGAACAGCGTGTACATATATTGTTAAAGGCTGTCCACGATAAAGTGAGCATTATTTAAATCAACCTTTAAAAAAGTAACTGCTCCTACCTGTATATAATTTAACAGGCGCACTGAGTGGCATGCGCCCAGTAAAGTTGGCAACGATAGAGGGAAAGTAATTCTATATTTTAACGCCCAATTAAAAGTGTTAGGTAAACATTTGCGAAAACTTAAAATATTTCTTTTGTTTTCTGTTTTTATAAAGCAACTAAGTGTAAGAATTAGAAGATTTGTAAAATATTTAGGTTTGTAATAATTTCACAGTTTCACTTGACCGACGCACGAATAAACTGATGAGCCCATGGCAGAGTTAATTTTACATAAGGTGTAAGAATGCACAACGTGCATGCAAGTAGATCTTAAACAGGGCTTTCAAAAGTGCTCAGTTTATCGTGAATAGCCTATACATGTGTATGCATGTGGCTGTGTGGACTTCGTGCCCTTCCCAACCACACCCTTGGGCGCGCGTTGATCACCGGTAACAGGAGACTGGAAGGCAGAGTTCCAAACGGCTGCGTAACACTAACACGTGCCACGATAAGGTTATTGAAACTGATGACACTCTCGACTCTGAATAATTTAATGACTTGAGTAGTTGTTGCGCGAATTTTCTTGTAACTGCCCCATCCTCCCAATTCTTTCCCCTCAGCACGACTTGAGGTACAAAGAACCTTCTGGGCCAAGTCAGCTCAGCTATATAAGTCGCGGCGTGCCTCTGAATCGAATCAGTAGCCTTGTGCGGCCATTAGCGCCAGGTGTGCAATACCATCGGAACGACGTGCGGCGACCCAGTGACCAGAGAGAGTAGTCTGCGAGCATGGGGAGAGTGGAGTCTGACAGGCTGGGCTGTAGGACAGTGGGGCTAGTGCATCAGTGACAGACATTTGGAATGATGTTAATGTATAAAAATTGGCATTTTGATTGTATACGTGTAATTAATATGTGAGGACTAAATGACTGTAGCTAGCATAAAGATACTGATATGGAATTTAATTATAATAGAAACTGGCACTAAATATTGCGCTCACTATTAGGAATAATAAGCGTTAATAGTAGCGATAGGTAGTTCTAATGTTGTAAATAATAGCTGTGTATATTTCCATAACATTGTAAATAAATTAAGAAATGAAACTTAGTTATAGTTATTTTAATACACTAACTTTAATAGAAAGTTAAAATATTGCTTATGTGACTACGCTATAAATATAACAGTTGCATCACATAGGCCTACTGTTGTAATGATCTCGTAGGTGAGTGGTTAATAGTTGTAGATTCTAAGGGTTCTTATTAGACTCAGGTTCAAATCTTGCTCTGGTAAGAAATAATTTAACTTTTTAAACGTGTTTTATGCAAAACAAAACACTCCCATTGCAAAATTTACGGACGTTTTTAGATATCACTTTTTAAAACTGGAAGTACAGAAAACTAACTAGCAAATTTATGGAGTGGTTACGTAGATTCACGGAAAGTTCTGTGAAATTTACGAAAAGTCCCTTTTTAAAAACCAACGTGTCCGCAATTTTTCGGAAAGTGTAGGAAAATTCGGGATGAATTTTTACCAACACTTTCCCGTAAAATGAAGGAAAATATTTTTAACAATGCACGCGTGTCCAGCTAGTGGCCTAAGAGGCATAGCTGGACGAGACAAGAAATGTGTTAAAATCTCGCAGATTTGTACAAATTAAATTAACTCCTTCTGGAGTCAGTGGCCAAAAAACACATAATAGCGGCTCAAGCATAAAGTACTACAAATCTCGCCTCCAGGTAACAGAACACGCAAGTTAATTGTCTTATTTCATCAGCTTTCCAAAATTAATTTTGGGCAACCTGCAAACATTGTTATCAGTTGTTTGAGCACTAAGGGCACAGGAGGTGCCATAGCACTGTCTCAACCTATGGCGAGCAACGCACACGAGAATGTTTGCGACCTTCGTAATACTCTACTTGGTGCAGTGCAAGTACTCAATACAACCAGCAAGCACATTCTGTGAGTTATGTCAAAGTCATTAAAGGATGTTCACGATGAAGTGAGCACTATTGAAATCAACCTTAGAAAAAGTCACTGCCCCTGCCTGCATATACTTTAACGGGCGTACTGATTGGCATGCGCACGGTAAAGTTGGTACCGATGGATGGAAAGTAGTTCCATATATTAACGTCAAATATAAAGTGGTAGGTAACCATTATGTGTTAATTTTAATGATTTCTTTCGTTTTTTTAATGCATCGAAGTGTAAAAATTGGCAGATTTGTAAAATATTTACTTTTTCTAAAAATTACACATTTTCACTTGACCGTCACATTAGTAAAGTGATGAGGCCGATGGCAATGTTAATTTTACATAACGCGGAAGAGTACACAACGTGCATGCAAGTAGATCTTAAGCAGGGCTTTCAAAAGTGCTAATTTGACTGCTACGTGTGTAAAGGGCCACCGGGTATATCGGCAATCTATGAACTACTTGTAAATCAGTCCGGAAACCGTCTGCATTCACTCGCCTTAGCACTTTGTGACAAGGCGCTGTAGTCTTAATTAAACATAATTGGAAAAATTCACTCACGGGTCATTTTCTACCTAGTGCCTGAAATGCTCTAAAACTCCATCATTTTAGACTACTTTACACGCACCTATATGTGAGTCACTTTTGCTATGACTGGTAGTTTATTAGACACGCCGTGAACGACTATGGACTAATAACAGAACACAAACACCGAATGCCGTGCTACCTTGTCAAGGATAGCACTAGCTACTCATTGGCGCTGCAGTCAAGAATGAACGAACATACGTGGCTCCAATACACAGAGGACGGGGAGGTCTAGTCCTCAGATCACTGAATTAGATACATTTTCCAGGCCTTAATCAGTAATTTGTAATTTCTTGGGTATGATGTGAGAAATACAAAATCACAAATAAGTCTTGATCGATTCCGCATATTTAAGGCTCCGCGTATTAGGCCTACAGCCACAGAGTTTAAATGATGAATCAATGTTAAAGAAATCCCTTCTCAGTGTACCAACTTTAAAGATAACAATTTCAAACAAAAAGCGTTCAGCACGTGACATTTCTTAAGGAATACTGGCACTTTAAGAATGAGATTAAAATTTACATTCTGCAAAAATATGATGAATGAATAATTTTTTTTAAATTTCGTTATAGCATGTCTTTTCTGAGAAAAATGGCGTTGAATAATTTTTTTTATAACAGTTATCTTTAAATCTCATACATTGAGAAGGAATTTCTTAACATTGATTCCCCATATAAACCTCATTGGTGCATAATTGATCAGCAGAGACCTTAACTTGTCAAAACTTGACTAATTTGGACATGGTCAGCTGGCATTTTATTTCCGACTTATCTTTAAAGTGAGTGTTGCCGTGTTTTAACTTACAAACATCCATTTTTAGTATAATTCGCATTCACGCTTTCCAAACTTAAAATATATTGCTATTTACTGAACGACCACTCCGTAAAAAAATAAATACCTAAGCAATTCGGACACAGGTCCCACTGAGCAGGGCCGCTCGAGGACAAACGACACCACAGGTTGACCTTGGCTGTGCCGACAGCAGCAAAGTACGGCGGTGTGTGTGCGCGTGTGTTTTGCACGCGACTGTACTTGAGTGGGCAAGCGGGTCGGGCCGCTGGTGTGGGCGAGGTTTGAGGTGCGTGGGCAAAGGNAAAAAAGGTTTGTGCGCTAATAGCCAACGAGAAAGATGCTGAGATGGGCAGTGTGCGTGCGTGCGTGTGTGTGTGCGCGCATCTGTTTCCAAGCCATCAAATGAACCCGTATGTAGGTCTGTAACTATAGGCCTAGTCTATTTCACGGTTTCTTCACTCTTTTTGAATCTAACCTTTGGCAAATCACCCCATGTATGACGTGTTTGGTTATTTCCTAAATATGCCGTGTATCACAAGCGTTTTATACTTCTGTTCACGTAAAAGTACCTTATTTTTGGTTAAATTTAAATTTTACTTATATTTTATCTTTAAATTATAATATTTCATTTATAACTAATATGAATAAAACAGTGAGAAAAAAGGTGTGTTGGTAACGCCGGTAATAAATAGTTCTTATGTGCGATATTATTTCACTGAAAGCACACTAATGCAGTGCGCAGTCCCTTTGGTGCGTAATTGTTTTTGACTTGGTTAAGCTTTGTTTGCACAAGCCGGAGGAATATCTTGGAAGCAGAACGTTAGTAGTGATTCAGAAAAGTTGTAAGTAAACGTGAATGGACTAATAACAGTCCGCCTTTATTGAGAGGGGAATTTCAAGGAAGTGCAGAATCTCCCCCCCCCCTTCCACCAAATTAATTACTTTCAAGCTGTAAAACCAGTACAGCACGTCTTATTTAACACTGTAAAATATGTAAGTATTAGTTGTTAATTTCCATAAAAAATTCCGGATATATAATCCGGAATTTTTTATGGAAATTAACGACTAATATTAAAAATTGTGATCAGTAATGACGAAAATGAAAACCGCAGCACATCTCCGTACATACAAAACGTCTTCGTATTTCCTATTGCTTCTGGTTTCGAAAACGAACAATGCCGAGTGTAGACGAAGCTTTCTTCGCCACTGTAACCAGAAAATGATCGTTTGTACGGCAGACAGTGCGAGCACACCCGTGCCACTTACACCATTCCTTCAAAAATCGAAAAGTCGTTAGCAGCAGGCATGTGTAAAACATAAAACACTTAAAAAACACTTCACCATTACTAGAAATTGAAAAAAAAAAATTACACATGTCACATTTTTGTAAATAATTGTATACATCACATCGTAACAAGTAAGTTAGGGGAGTGNACACTTAAAAAACACTTCACCATTACTAGAAATTGAAAAAAAAAAAATTACACATGTCACATTTTTGTAAATAATTGTATACATCACATCGTAACAAGTAAGTTAGGGGAGTGGTACGTGTCACATAATTCAAAGTTATTTTGAATTGTGTTCAATTCTCGCTCTAGAATAAAACGTTTTAACTCTTTTATAATTTTTTTTAACACCCGCATAACGAAAATTTATGCCCTTTCCGTAAAATACTCCTTTTTTAACTAGAAATACAGGAAAACTATCTAGCAAATATACTGAGAGGTGCTGCGAATTCAAGTTCTGTGAAATTCATGAAAAGTCCGTTATTGGAAAAGCAACGCAGCCGTAATTTCACGGAGAGTTCTGCAGAATTTTTCAAGCGCAGGAGTTGTAAGGGCGACATTACCACATGCTTTAAGTGCCCTCTCGCCCCTAAGCACACGGCTCTGAACTGGCGTGCAGTGTTCTTGTAGTTCTTGTACTTTCAGCGACGACCCTATCATTTTATTGATGGAAAGTCTGCAGTAAAGTTCAATAAAGGTGTCTAACGTTTCGCTCGTGTCCTAGTAGTGCGTTTTGAGATACAGCAGTTCGAAAAGCTGTTTTCACAATATTGGAGAGCCCTAAAAAAATATTTATGGCATTCGTGATATCTTGGAAGTGCCACTCCGTCCTCGTCTGGGATGTGTTTTCTTTTCGTTGGTAAACATGTCGGGGACAAACGTAACAGTTTTGTTAATAAAAACCATATTTCAAAACAGGCTGCAATGCAACTGACCCTTCCAGACCCACAATTTATGATTTCCAGTGTTGCAACTGCGTCGTTTTTGGATCTGTACCTTACTTTAGCTGATAGATCACCTGTTCCGTTATCAGAACCAACGGACTTAGTCTTTGTGTTCGGCTACAGTAATATGAACCACTCATGACGTGGGACAGTAGCAGAGTTTATGAATGAGTTACCCACAGGGAAGCTCATTGGACACTAAGCCCCGCTGAGTGCAGCACCGGCCTGTGAGTTATATGAATGGGTTCAGCGCAATTTGGCTACCGCCTTAACGAATGATAAACGTATGTATCGGTGTCAATTTCTCCCGTGTGAAAACTGCTAAAGCCTGAGTCTTTAACGTCAATTTCAAACAACTTTAAAGCAGCTCACGGACGTACAGCATACTTTTATATTTATTATTACAGCACAGAATTACAAAGCCACGGGCGAAAGTCCTACATAACAGCACGTCTGTTTACTGCACGTGGCGATGCCTCTGATGCAAGTGCATATGTCGTCCTCGCTTTCACAACCGGGACACACAAGACACAAATGACTTCGAACTGTAAAAATGCACAGTGTATAGAGAGGGCTCCTCAATATACACGAACCTCGGCTGTTTGTTAATTTGGCAGATGCCCCAGCGAGTAGTCTGCTTAATGGTAGACCACGCGATAATGATTCGGTCTTTGTTTCTTACAATTCTGTTACTGCTACGGTGTTAAATAAACTGTGACCGAGTAGAGAAAGTAAGTGAAATCCACGCGTGCTTGAAGATTACCTTGTAATTAAATGGATTCACGAAAATTACCAATCCCTGCGGCTTATTTTCTGAAGTAAACCTACGTATAGTCCATTCATGGTTACTTCCAACGTTTCTGAAGCCCTGCAAAAGTTCTGCTTCTACCTTAAACGAATCTAGAAAATTACACCAAAGGGACAACGCACCGCATTAGTGCGCAGTCAGTTGAATAATATTTAGCATGAGAGCTATTTTTACTAGGCATTACCAAAACAGCTATTTTCTGATTTTATTGATATTAATTATAAATGAAATATTCTACGATATCGACAAAATATAAGTAAAAAGTAAGTTTAAAAAGAAATAAAGTACTTCTATGTTAACGCAAGCATAAAACACTTGTGATACACGACATATTTAGGAAATAAACAAACACGTCATGCATGGGGTGATTTTTCAGGTTTGATTGAAAAAAGTGTGAAGATACAGTGAATAGACTATAACAAGTGTGTGGGACAGACGAACGCCTGATACATAGACAGCTCTCGTGAACGCTGTGATACGTTAGTTGCCTGGAGAGCAGGAGACATTCCCTTAGCGACTCGGCACTGTTGGGGTGGTACATGCGCACAAACTGGATAAAAATACAGAAGATAAATGTGTGAGGCGGTTCCTTTGATGTGGGCGCGCCTATTCTCTGATTGGCTTCGCAAGGCTCTGGAAAGGGGCTTCGTATCCGATTCGCTATTGCGAGCAAATTTCCCTTTTGGCTTACCAAAATTTTTCTTATTTAATTAAAATTTCCCTTGACCTAATTTTTTTCCATTTAAAATACACAAAATTATGGTATTAAAAGTATATATTGATAAAGTACAAATAATTCACTGATCATACAAAAACCACCCTTCATTGTATGCTTAAATTTGTTTGCGTCAGTTACAGTACTGAAAATACGTTCTGCTTCTGCGTTTGAGTGTGGAACTGTCAGCACAATATAAATACTAAACTAATGCTTGTTGCTTATTTGACAACACAGATATTGTTGATGTCAAGAAACAGTAGAAACCCACAACAATCAACGCAATTATTTAATATCCCGCCGACAATTTGAAGTTTCCCCGAATTTTAAGCAATTTAGCGAAAAAATTCCCTTTTTCTATTTTGCCTCCGAACGTATTGTTAATAATAATAGAAGTAACCATAATAATAAAATATTCAAGTACGTTAACCGTAAATAATGCCGTATGTTAATTATGACTATCATCATGTGTTTTTATGTCTTAATTAATTTTATTTTATGATTGCCCCCCTTGATTGTAATGATGACTTAAATTCAAAATCCTGTTTAGCTTTATAAGAGTTTGTTTTGTGTGATCTCTGCGGTAAAGTGATTGTATTGTGCTATGCAGAATAAAAACACATTTTTTTAGTTTTCAGAATAATGCCAATAAAACTATTTAAAATTTTAGTATTTCTTTTCCTTCTCGGGCCTGCGGGCTGACCTGGCTGAAGCAGTCGTGCAATATCATAGAAGAATTTAAATACTTTAACCAACAATTTCCTATTAATTGTATTTATTATTCCATAATAGAACTTACGTTTTACTCACATCCCATATTAAATCATGTCAATATTTTGTTTCTGAATAAATTAATTTCAGTTCTAGAATATATATTTTCTCATTCAATTTCATGCCGTCAGGCTAACAAAAAAGTGACGCTTTATGTGTTTAGCAGAAGTGTAGTATCTGATTTTATTCAAAGTATAATGACTACCATACTGTACGTAACAAAGTGTTACCCTGAACTTATAGGCCTACGCATACCAACTGGAAGAAAGAAAAAGACGTTTCGGTCAGAATAAGAAATTTGAAGTACATCTGTCATGTTATGCACGAACTTATATTTTTCTTTTGTAAAGAATCCATATAATTTGATATATTTATAACTATTTCATTTTAATGAAATAACACCATTACATAAAGAAGACGCCCAAGAATAACACATACTACAGTGCTGCAGAAGGTTCGCCACTGGCTGGGCTGCCGGCTCGCAAGTATGCTACCAGACGCTGATTGGCGAACGGCGTTCTGACGTGTCAATGGCCAGTGACGCCATTTTGCTGGCGTGTGCGGCTAGAATTCGCGGAATAAGCGGCTGTTCAGCTCTGTACTGTATCTACTCTGTGACTTAATGGACCTTGGCAAAGTACGGATGTGAAATGTATTTCATGAGAACAGATTTTGCAGAGAACGCAAACACAAACACATGTCACTGTTCAGCGATTCTACTCCACGTTTGCATTGCAGCTAACCTGGCCGCATGCTTTTACTAACGACACTTGGAGAGATTGTGGGCTTTTTTTCTGTAACGAAACGTATTTCACAAGTACGTTGTCTGCATCATTTTTTCTCCTTTTTTGGACGAGAAGCGCGAGAGCTATAAGGGTTACACTGCCCCGCGCTACAATAGCGCCATCGCCGCTACGCGCAGGACTCTGAACTGGCGTGCAGTGTTCTCGTAGTGCTGCGTGTATTTAAGCGACTTTCAGCGGTGACGCTATCATTTTACTGATGAGAAGTCTGTAGCAAAGTTCAACACATGCTCCTGAAGTAGTTAGGCTCGTGTCCAGCTAATTGTGTTTTAAGATAAGACCGTCTAAAAAAAGCCGTTTTTAACTGTACAGGAGGACTCCAAAATAATATTCACTGGTAACTTTAAAGTACCATTCCTTTCTCGTCTGGACTTGGATGTCTTTTCGTAGGTAAACATACTGAGCCACGTTTAATAGTTTTGTAAAAAAAAAAAAAACAGAATTTCCAACACTGTGGAACGCAGTTCAAGCGCCAGGCAGGATGAACCCTTAATCTCGTGTGGTTTCAGGAATTTTTTTTTTATCGTTTAAAATGTCTATTGTCGAGGGCTCGTATCTCCCTTCATCTTGACTACACCACAAGTGCTAGGNCAGAATTTCCAACACTGTGGAACGCAGTTCAAGCGCCAGGCAGGATGAACCCTTAATCTCGTGTGGTTTCAGGAATTTTTTTTTATCGTTTAAAATGTCTATTGTCGAGGGCTCGTATCTCCCTTCATCTTGACTACACCACAAGTGCTAGGTATACTTCCTACGTACTTTCTGGCAAGGGATCAGCTCCCGAAGTTAGTGGGTGTAATTCAGGCTCACTGTGTGTATTCTTAAAGCGTTGTGTGGCGTTGTCGCGGGCACTCGCGTGCCGCCGGGTGTAACGACCATCTCGCCCTGGAAGGGGGGAGGGAATGTGAGTGAGGTAGGTGGACATCTGGGCGACGCCAGGAATGCAGACAAAGAGGCAGCAGCCCGAAACGTTATGGCCACCATCATCATCCGGCAGCCACTGTAGCCGCGCAGAGGGAGGAGAAGGTCACCAGGTGACACGAGGACCGTGCTGCCCGTACTGGGGAGGGGGGTGGAGATTGGAAAGGTGCGTGTCTCTCCCTCTCTCCCTCCCCCAATCTAACGTTCCTCCCTCTCTTCTCCTCACCCGCCCTGGCTCACAAGAGGCGGTCGACCTTCTCAAAGCCAACTACGAGTCGTGGATAGAGGTCTAGAAACACTACCGGGCCGTGGCTCAACCTCGCACATGAGACAACGTACTCTGCGAGGCCTACATCCGCAAGCGAATACAGTAAATAAAGTACTAAAGGCAGTCCACGGTAAAGTGAGGACCTTTGAAATCCCTGCTTAAGATCTANAGCGAATACAGTAAATAAAGTACTAAAGGCAGTCCACGGTAAAGTGAGGACCTTTGAAATCCCTGCTTAAGATCTGCGTGTATGCACACTGTGTATTCTTCCACCGTGTGCACAATTAACATTGCCATTGGCCTGACCACTCTATCCATGCATCGGTCAAATGAAACTGTCATGTTATAAAGAAAAATAAATATTTTACAAATTTCCTTATTCTTACACTTTTATGCATTTAAGAAAAATAAAGTATAAGAAATCATTCCAGCACTCACTAATGTTTATCTAACACATCTAATTCAAAGTTGAAATATGGAGCTACTTTCCCTCCGCCGTTGCCAACTTTACTGGGCACGTGCCAGTCAGTGACATTTTTCAAAGGTTGATTTCAAAAATGCTCACTTTATCGTGAACAGCCTTTAGTATACGCTATTCACCGTTTACTGAGCACTTTCGAAATCAACCTTTGAAAAACGTCACTGTCCCAACCTGCATACACGTAATTGCACGGACACACTGACTGGCAAGCGCCCAGCAAATTTGGTAACGACGGGAGATTTGGGCGACTCTTAACATCGAGGTCTTGAGAGACGATGAGGGTGAAGCGAGGCGATAATGGAGCAGCGCCGTAATGTAAGAGCGGGCGGGGGAACAGGAGATCCTCGAGAAAACCCGCCGACTAGCGGCATCGTCCGGCACAATTCCCAAATGCGAAAAACCGGGAGTGACCCGGCCGGGGATTGAACCGGGTTCGCCTTCGTGGAACCGCTCAGCAACTTTAAAATCAATTTTTCTGACAGTTCTCAAAGTTGTGGCCCTCATTATTATTTATAATTTGTAGTAGACATAAGACACGTGAATTGACGTGTATTTAATTTAAAAAGACGATCGAAAATTATATGAAATGTAATTGGAAAATTTGTATTTGTAAGCTAAGTGGAACCACCCTGCTGCTTTTGTTTCGGGCTGCTAAAAAAATATATATATGTTAGCTATTTTGAATTTGCGTAGTAATTTATTTTGTCTAATGAATGATGATTTTTACACATCACTTGATATAAATATCGTTCCACACAAAATTAATTTCACGTACTTCTGGGATTTGCTGGGAGACTATAGTTTGCATAATCACACTCTTTTCGACCTATATATTAGCTGCGTTTTTTTGCTATATAAAAATAGCGTGGTATAGAGCTTTATAATTAAAAAAAAAATATGTACGAAGATATTACATTAAAGCCGAACAGGAACAGTTTCCAAACAACGCCGATGGAACGTGCGGGGAATAAGTAGCTGTTCTCACCTAGGTATTCTTATCTATAGGCTATTCACGGTAAAATGAGCACTTTTGAAAAGCCCTCTCATTTGGAATAATAGTCAATAAATATAATTTATTGTACCCTTACACGTTAGCTTTTGAGTCTGGTGAAATATACACACTGTGCGTATTACTTACATGCTAATATCTATAAAAAAAAGTGGTTAAATGATAGGAAAATGACTGTAAGAAAAAAGTAACTAGGGTCTCAAAAGTGCTCACTTTACCGTGAACGGCCTATACTCTTGTGTACTTATTTACTCTGTGCCAGCACCGCTATTTTGTTGGCATGTGCGGCTGGAGCACCCGCTGGTTGGTTGCTTCTGAAAACACGGGCATTTCTTCTGGCCATGTCGTTATTGGTAGTGACTGGAAAAATTCACACGCCCAATGACCTGTGGGGTAACCGACAATTAAGTGTAAGCAGCCATAGGCGGCACTGCGTAGCGTGGACCTTCGCGAAATAATATCCGTGTTGCTATACAATGAAGATGTTATATACGACAGAAACGAGTAACTATGCATGACACTTTCCAATTTTGCTTGCACTCATTCGCAACGGCACACTTAACCTAATTTCTCTCTACTGAATAGTCTTTCGTANTGGGGTAACCGACAATTAAGTGTAAGCAGCCATAGGCGGCACTGCGTAGCGTGGACCTTCGCGAAATAATATCCGAGTTGCTATACAATGAAGATGTTATATACGACAGAAACGAGTAACTATGAATGGCACTTTCCAATTTTGCTTGCACTCATTCGCAACGGCACACTTAACCTAATTTCTCTCTACTGAATAGTCTTTCGTANCACTTTCCAATTTTGCTTGCACTCATTCGCAACGGCACACTTAACCTAATTTCTCTCTACTGAATAGTCTTTCGTATTTCGCTAAATGAATGGAAGTCTGGCTTATTTTGTGTGACTTATTAAATAATGGCAAGAGTAGCAAATCTGCAGCCGCTTTTACAAGAATAGTGTTGCCTTTTGGCGAAGACGACTATCTGTCTTCAGTTATTATGCAACAGACTAAATCTGCGGATGAAGCACGTGAGGGATAATTAGAATGTAACAGAAAGGAGAATTTGGTATGCAGAAAATAATGTAACCGAAGGAGGAAGGACAGAAGATTCGCAGGTGGCAAATATTTTAAAAGCAATCATTTGTACGATACTATCTGTTCTATAGACACTATTTTGGACTGCCCCTTGTCAAAAGTCCAGAACAGCAAAAGAAATGAGTCGGGCATAAATCTGACATTCAAACCGCGACGTCCAATAAAACTGCTAACGAAGAAACATAAATTTTAGCAAGGTGGGCACAGTTCAACACTAGGAATTTTACTGATAAACCATCGTCCTCAGATGTGTACCTCTGCCCGGGATGTAGTGAATCATGCGCTGATAATGACTGTGTACAATGTTGTGATTGTGGGAAAGGGAACAAAAGCTATTTTCATCGTGCGAAGGACGCATGGATGTTTATTTGTAATTACGGTTTAAAGCATATGACATAATCATTGTGAATATAAAACAGATCTGCAAGACTAGCAGTAACAGCAGTTAGACTACAAAGATACATATTTTAAAAACTCGATGTTTTTGGTAACACACACAACGTGCGAAAAAGAGGTTAAATATGCGCACGTTTCACTCTTACCCTAAAAATTTCACACACTTATTTGGACATGTGTTAATTGTGTGGAATATAATATTTTTACGTAGTAAAAGAAAATTCTTAAACATGACAGATTTCTTTTTTCATTCTAGATACTTTTCTTCCGCGATATCCTTGCCACCGCGCAGTAACACCACTTCGTAAATTAATGAGTAAGTTATGGTAAAATACGCATTTGCACAAAAGTACATTTATGATAATCACTGTACAACAGAGATAAACCATGTCCAATTAAAAAAAGCCTCTTTCATGAGTACTAGGCTACACCACTGAAGACGAAAGAGCTTATATTGTTCGATGGTCCCTTTTATATTAAAACTAATAGAAACAAAAAATTATTTTATTGAAACACCAGACGCCATAAATATAAATCAGAAATTTCGTGAATTCCTTTGGCCGGACATTACAGTCACCAAAGATATGGCTTAACCTACATTTATTCAGTGACTGCTGAGTCACAATAATAGAGCTAAGATCTGTTTTATGGTTTGGGGTCGTCGTACGCTGGAGGGATGGGGGTGGGTTGGAATCTGATCGGTATGTTTATTCCCGATAATTTAGGTGACCGCTGCAGACAAACTAGTATTTCGTATAAGATGCTTTGTCGTGGATAACTTAGGTTTATAAAACTGCATCAAACAGCGAAATTTTTTTGGATACTTATTATGCATGAGCATCTTACGCGAATCGGCAAATAAACACTTCCATTCTAATGGTGCTGATGTCTGCAAATAAATGCGTTAACTACGGTCTACTAAGTTCCTGAGCCCACCAGGTTCAGTATCAATAATGTCTCTACAATTTCACGTTATATTTTGACATCAATTTAGACTCCAAATAAGTCTACGGCTACGTTTTTTCCACTTATACTGTGACGTCTGTAATTTGGGACATATGGACAAAGACTCTGAACCAGTAGCAAGCATTTATAAATCTAATTTATTAATTTATGCGGTCGAGTCAAAGAGGGAAAAAAACGTATATCTATCAGAAATGAAGGGCAATGAACAGTTGATCTTTTCTCGAGTATGGACAGGTCTGATGATAGAAAATAAATTAGAGCTACTAGGTTCTCCAGTTATCCACGGTCAATACCAAATTGATGTATAATATGGAACTTACGCTTTTGTCCCAAAACCCAGCCGGGCACCACAACAAAATGCTCAACTCCTAAACAATAACGCGCGTTATTTCTTTAATAATTCTTTATTAGAGACGAACGTACCGAACCATCCATGCCAACAAACCTTCCACAGCAAGACGAAGCCAATCAGACAAAGGGTCTCGCTCCCGGGGCATCACGCAGCCAATCAGCGAGCGAGCACGCTCCCATCAAAGGTGCCGGCCACGACCACGTTTTTTCTGATTCTAGATAACTTTCTATCCCGTGTCACGGTCGTGAGCTGTACACGAACGTAAAACGTATCGCACAACTGGGCCGTGACGGGAGTCCCAAAGTAGGAAGCATTCGCACTCCAGAAAGTACCTGGAAACGTTCCACATTTCAGTTATTTTCCTACATTTCATCAACGACATTGTGACCTTCTCAAAGTCGCTTTAGCGGCTTAAAACACACGTTCCACACAAATATTTTTAGTCAACAATCTTTACACCTTTACGTAAAATTGTATGTATGTATCGTATGTGCGTGATATATATATATATGTATATATATATGTGTGTATATATATAACACTATGTTCACGAACAAATGATAATAAACACTAGAGTGGGGTAGATAAGTACTAATGGAGCATATTTCATCAAGAACTAATAGTCTTAACGTTCATAGTTAACCCGCTAATGACAGCGGCAATGTGCAGGGGCGGGTAGGCAATCACAATAACTAGTTGTTAAGTACTTTTGTATTTAATTTTCACCGTGTGTTATTTCCTACTCGTAGAAAGACGTAAACTTACTGATAAAATATCAAAAGGTTCCTGACTTTTTTATAACAAGCAGAAAAAACACAATTAAAATTACACACAAAAATATTAAAGAATTCGTAAAATGTAAACTGTCTATAATTGTGCGTTGTCAGTAATGACTATGAATGCGAAATTATGAAGCGAATACGAAGAATTTCTGCTGGAGGGGTGAAGCCGAGCCCTAAGCGGGTCTTTCAAAAGTGCTCAGTTTAGCGCAAACAGTCTGTAGTACTCTGGAAGTTAAGAAAACAGCAGCACTAATACAGCCAGTAAAACTTCCTGTGAATAATAATACTGGCCACTGATAGTGCAGTCGGGCAAATCAAATACTCTCACAGGCCCCTCTATAAAACAATTCTCGTGTGATACCACAAACGAATAATACATTTCTAAATAAATATGTTAGTTATACAGTTCACGCACTGTAGGCATCTTATCGATTCACAGAAAGGGACGATTACATAAAACTGGGTGTCCACTAAGTTCCATTTTGGAATTCCTTGACTTTTCCCTTTTTTTCCCCAGGAAGTATGCTACTATTTTCCCTGGCCTATTTTCAGGGATACTGAAACCTACCAGTGCCATTTTTTTTTTCACATATGACAGAACTTATATGTCATCCGTGAAGCTGAATTACTTTACACTGCAACAGACTAAGCAANTTTTTTTTTCACATATGACAGAACTTATATGTCATCCGTGAAGCTGAATTACTTTACACTGCAACAGACTAAGCAAGCAGGGCCATCATTTCATTCAGACCACGATGCAGCTATAATGGTGTGCTTTTGCGTATTGTATTTCTGTCTCTCTCTCTAATTTTGTGACGTCGCAACGGTTACACGTGCCTGGAATGGCCCATAAGGATGTCTACACTGTTAGGAATTTCTGTATATTTACGGAATCCTTTACGGAGATGTGAAGTTAATTTACGAAAAGGCACTCCGTAATGACGAATAACGGAAATGAGCTCCGTAAATATAAAATACGGAAGCTCTTCGTATTCTTATGNAAGGCACTCCGTAATGACGAATAACGGAAATGAGCTCCGTAAATATAAAATACGGAAGCTCTTCGTATTCTTATGCCTTCGATTTTGAGACACGAACAATGCAGATTATACCTGAAGCGTATAAAATCCCATCTTCGCAATACTACTTCGTGTAAAATAGTAGTAGGTGAGTGACGAACCACTCATGGAGTCCCAATTCGTTGATTCTGGTTCAAATTCCGCTACGAAGTACGTCATGTAAACGTGTGGTATGTGAGTGGTTCGAGTTAATGTTTGTTAATTTTTCGATTCGTGTTCAAATCTCACTACAAAACCAAATATTTAAACTTTTCTAATTACTTTGTTACATACAGTAAAATACATTATGAAAATAAAACTCTTTTTTACCTGTGTTTGTAAACCCGAATTTAAAAAAACGAAATCGAACATATTCTAACATGACTAGAAACTAAGAGGTACATGCATCATTCTTAACAAATTCCGATTTTACAACACTNATCGAACATATTCTAACATGACTAGAAACTAAGAGGTACATGCATCATTCTTAACAAATTCCGATTTTACAACACTACTTGTTGAGAAAGCGTGGTAGGTGAGTGGATAAGGTGTTGATTTGGAAGTATTTTTTTCCGAGATCATATCCCGCCACCGGACCAATTTTTATAGTCATTTTTATACACAATCAAACACCCACATAACGAAAGCAAAACTTTTTTTGCTGCCGCTTTTTATAAAGAGCAGGTTAAAAAAACTTGCAAGTTTGTGGACACGTTCCGTGAATTCACGGAGAATTATGTTAAATTTTGGAGAGAACGTTATTGAAAAAAAAAGAAGAGACCGTAATTTAACGTAGATGTCTGAATAATTTGTAACTGGTATTTAACGTAATTTTACGTAATTTTTTTCCAAAAGTGTAAAAATTCCGCGTGTCACTTAGTTTGAACAACGATTAATAAATATATATGAAGTGTACGCTAATGCGGTTTTCGCATGAGTACAGCTGAAGAGACGCCCCATGATTTAATATTACTCTCAAATGCTCGTCTAAATTGAATATATTTTTATAAGTGGTGAAATATATATGGTCGATTGTAGCAAGACAGTAGCTTTGGATTCGGTAAGAACTTAACGGACTTCAGTATTTTGTTTCATACAAAGCTTACATTTAATTATAAACATAAACTTTTTTCTTTAAATTCGTGGCAGAAAAGTAGGAATTGTAATATGGAATTATATATATCGCCGTGTTACTTGGGGTATTAGAGCCTTCAAATTGTGTGATTTTAGAACAAATGTGATAAATAAGGAAATATGCTGGGCAAATACGCCTACGCGAAATTTAAGTTATTTCAAGCAAGTGAACCTAACCTATCCGATACTCGACGAGCTTTATTAACTATGTGTCAAGGAGTATATGTTTAAAACTTTATTGTCGTTGCAACATTAAATATGTATAATACAATTCCTTCAATAATTTCTCAGATCTACAGCAATGTGTAAACAAAGCCACGTAATGTCGTTTTAAAGAATTTACATTATCTAAGTTATACTTTTGAAAAACATTATCCAAGTTACATGCTTTTGAAAATATATAGGTGTTGGAAACATAATTTTCAAAAATACTTTTAGGTCTGGAAAAGTGCATTTTATTACAGAATTATACTGTCTTGTGCTTGATATATATATATATATATAAATTTTCTAAAATAGTACTGCA
Organism: Clitarchus hookeri; assembly: GCA_002778355.1. NCBI lineage: Eukaryota > Metazoa > Arthropoda > Insecta > Phasmatodea > Phasmatidae > Clitarchus > Clitarchus hookeri. Next base: position 1,226,345 of record NQII01000011.1, read on the forward strand.
ATGCATAACTTGACTTGGACATCAGAATCGACACAATCTCAAAGCCATGCTGTGCACGGTACACGATATTTGCGCTTGACCTATAGACAGCGTTTGTTGGCGAAAGAAAAGTGGTTTCGAATCGTCCCTGAAGGTGGGGCACGTACAGAAACGGAACACAACCTTCTTCTGGCTTTTTTCTACTTCCTTTTGTACCTGCTGGCTTCTGGTATTACGCATAGCCACGCAACCAACGCTACTACCCGCTCGACAAACATCAGACCTGCTGCAACACGTCGACGTGCGGTATACTCGGGCACAGGAGCTGCCACGATTAGCCAACAGAACAAAGACAGTCAAACTGCGTTGGAGTAGGATGTTCACGTCACAGCACACACGTGGGCAATGAGAGCCAAGAGCCGTAACCAACCGAATCCTAACGAACCAAAAGTAAACTTGGAGTGGAGTGGAGAGATTTGGGTGGCTCTTAACACTAGGTCTTCTGAGCCGGAATGCAAGGGCGGGGGAAACGGGACATCCCCCAGAAAACCCGCTGACCAGCGGCATCGTCCGGCACGACTCCCACGTGCGGAAATCCGGGAGCGACTCCGCCGGGAATCGTACCCGATTTACCTAGGTGGAAGGCGAGTAGTCTGGCCACTACACTACCGCGGCCCCAGTAATCTTGGAATACTAGTGACATTTTCTCAGCAAGAACCTAGGAGTTCTACGTTTAATCACGGGCATACAGTGCAAACTTAAAGACACAGGTATAGTCCTATCGCCGAGTATTTAATTTAGGATTACAGAGGTGAAACAGCCGTTTATTTCACGAACTCCAGCCGCACACGTCAGCAACATGTCGGAACGTTGTTCACCAATCAGACACAAGGCCGTTCTCAGAGCATCCAATCAGAGAATGGGTACAACTGCATCAAAGGAACTGCCACGCCATTTCGTCTCTATACTTACCTACTCTGTGGTTAAACATTTTATTTGTGTGCCAAGATTGTTTACTTCTGCGAAATTACATAATAAAATAATTAACGGAAAAACGTTTTTTTTTTTCTGTAAACCGAAATAAAATTGTGGGGGATCGTCTTATTTTCGAGTTCGGCCTACATTCAGGTGAATACGGTACTTGAGAACCGATCAATTTATTCCGCTTTTGCTCGTCCTCGGAATAGAAGAACCATGCTACAAGAGAGTAAGTAGAAGTAAATTAATAGGTGTTTACTTCAATTACCCACAATTTTCATGGTATTAAATTTTTTACCAAAATTCTTATCTTAGAAATGTGGCGCGGGCAAAAATGGACAAGGTGTTTTTTTTGTTTGAAAACGATATCGTGACAGGTGGCCGAGACACGCCTTAAATAATTTAACATGTAAAACGGTATCCTTTGACTCGGCCGGTCCCGCACTGGGCAGCCGCGTCAATGCTGCACGATCTCGTCTCTGTAGTTCATTGCTGTAGGGCTTACAGATGTTGAGATAGGAAAAATATCGATATTATTTATATTGGTTATTTATAAAAGTGTCGTTTTTACAAAACAATATATCGAAAGAAAAATATTAATTTTCGGTACATCGGAATTCGATATTTTATGTATGAAAAAACTTGACAGGTGTAAAACTGCTTGGAATATTACATATTGCGGACACGAGGCACTGCAGGAAGACGTGGCGCCTGGTTTTGGTGCATGCCGTCAAAGTAAACATAGTCATTTTTATATTCAATTTTTGTTTTCAAACCCAAGCTTAATAAAATAACGTTTTAAAAATATTTATTTCCGATATCTGGAAAAAGATACTGATTTCGATAAAATATCGTTGAAATACATCGACGATGTATATCGACATATCGTCATTTCGATACATCGATATTTTTCCAACATCCCTGGTAGGACTACGCAGTGAGTAGGCCCGAAGGGCGTGGCAGCCATCCACAGATGAAAGAGCCCATTAGCAGAAGAACGTGAAAGATAACCAGAGGGGCGTGCGAGCGATGCGATGCCCCTCCCAGAACTTCGACACGCCGCGCGCGACTGCAGCGGTCCACGTACCGAGGTACACATACTCGCCGTCGAAGCTTCTCGTCGGCCACCATTATTGCTTTACTCGCGGCTCGAGTATCTTCTTGAACTGTTACAGAACGAGATCGCAGCCTCTCCGACATCAACAACAGACAGGCACTGAAACGTTACGTTTAACCCATCCACAATTTTGACGACTGCACTCGGCCATTAGCTCGAGAAACATTAACCTCTTAACGTACACGTTAATGTTTCGTTTCAGGTGTTGCAAAACAAGAAATATTCGGCGTGAGAAGTACTTAATGAAATTCTTATAACAACTGGCACTTTGGAACCAATGGAAAAGCTTCCAGTAGACCCACGGCACAAGAAACAACCAATTATAAAATAGTTGGCATGTTAGCAACAACCAATGGCATTGCCCAGGGAAAGGCGATGTCACTATTGGTGCTAGTTTCTGTACTTGCACAGCACTGACCATGATTTCACATATTGTGCAACATTCCAGACATGAACGGATATAGTCGGGATAATAATATATGTTAAGGGGTTAAGCTGAACATTTGTTTGTCCTTGGAAACAACCCTCGCAGGGAAATATACTCATCATTCCACCAGAGAACTTAAGAATACAGAAGAGAAATAACCGCTTGTTATGCGAACTACAGACGCAGGTTGTTGTCACTTGCCACCAACATGTCGGAACGCCGTTCGCCAATCAGCGCCTGGCAACCTACTCGCCAGCAGTCGGCAGTCCAGCCAGTAGGGGAAAAATTTCGCTTCGCGCAAAAATTAACCAGACACAAAGCTCGTTCCAGAGATTCGCTCTGCCAATCACAGAATGGGTACGCCTACATAAACGCAACCGCCAATATATTTCTCATCTGTAGACTTATCTACTCTATGGTTCAGCTAGCGTTTAACAGCATCTTAGGAAAACACCACTGCTCATCAGCAATAATTTTTCCGGCTATTTTTTTATTTTCAATTACTTAAAAGCACATGATTTGTTGTAAATCATTCTACACATTGAATGATAATTTCTTTAGGGAAAATCAGCTCGGCACCTTATTGACTGATGACCAAACGGTAATGAAAGTTTCAGAGTGCAATATNATTTCTTTAGGGAAAATCAGCTCGGCACCTTATTGACTGATGACCAAACGGTAATGAAAGTTTCAGAGTGCAATATGCGTGCGCGGTGTCGTGTGGTGATTGGGAATACGGAGATCGAGAGTGCTATAGCCTCTTCGCGGTTTCTTAACACTTGTTGAGTACAATAAGCGTGCGCGGTGTCGTGTGGTGATTGGGAATACGGAGATCGAGAGTGCTATAGCCTCTTCGCGGTTTCTTAACACTTGTTGAATCAAACCTTTGAAAAATCACACCATGAACGACGCGTGTGGTTGTTTCCTAAAAAATGGCATGTATCACATGTGTTCTATAATTGTTTTAACATTGAAGTACCTTATTTTTGGTTAAATATAAATTGTATTACTATCTTATCTATAAATTATAATATTTAACTATTATTAATATGAACTAAAACAGTGACAATATAGGCATGTTGGTAATGCCTAGTAAGAAATAGTTCTTATGCAAGATTCAGTACACCGAGTGCGCACGAATGCAGTGCGTTGTACCTTTGGTGTAATTTTCTAGGCTAGGATAAGCTTTATTTGCATTATGCGGAAGAATATACAAGAAGTAGAACTTTAGCAAGGGCTTCAGAAAAGTTGGAAGTAACCGTGACTGGTGTTTCTGCTGAGGCGAACAGGTGACTCACTTCTAACTTATCTCGAAAGTTAACAAATCTGAGTAGACCTCGAAGAGTTAAGTCATACACACGATTATGGACGCTTTGCACAATAAGTAAATATATCGCTAAATAAGCGATTACAACGATCTTAAGATATTTGTTCANCGATTATGGACGCTTTGCACAATAAGTAAATATATCGCTAAATAAGCGATTACAACGATCTTAAGATATTTGTTCACTGTCTGTTGCCACAGTGAGTCGCCAGTGTCGCCCTAGACGAGGTATCACGAGATTAGGTCTTTGTTTTCTTGCTCTGAGTCATTCAGGATGTGTATCTAATAGACACGGAGTAAGGAGTGTGATAGTTTGGGTTGAGAATTCGAGGCAAGATATATTTTTGTAAACAATGTAGGGCCAATAGACTTATCTTTGGTGGAACCTAGTTTACAGCAGCCAACGACAAGAAGAAACATGATCTGGTATGCATACTCTTATGATTGCTTCGTATAAGGGTAACAATGCCATTTTGAAATCCACCGTTTCTACAAACTGTTTCGCGGGGAAAAAAAAAAAAAAAAACAATGATTTAACAACACTTAACCATTAAACGAAAACGCGAAATTTTCTTATCAGTATCAAAGCAGGCACTTCGGGCAGTTTAGAGATGTACATTCAAACAGATGTCAAATGTCCTAACGGAGAATGGCGGAAATTTCTTTGCATATATTTTCTTACATGTTTATTATTAGCCAACCGTTTATTTTAGGACGTGTTATGTAAACCGTAGACAAGTGACTAAGGAAAACAAGCATGCCAGTTCTTGAAAATATCAGTTCATAATTTATTTGACACATTCTGGGAGACTCTGTCCTAATTAAAAGCATGAAATGAAATTAAAGGCAAATCAGAGTCTCCAGATATGACAGGAAGCAGAGTGGGTATACGATATCTTCTTTAGTGTACAAAATATTACGAACTCTAGCCTGAAGGTATTGTCTGTCTCATAAAAGATGGCAAGATTTTGACAGTCAGTGAAAGGCAACTTGACGTATACGACACAAACAAAGTGCCATTTACAAAATCCTGTATCAATTGATGCACGAACGAACAAAAGTTAATATTACGTTGGCTATTATGAGTGCATGCCGACGCATATCAGACAAGCAGAATATACGCGATAAGAAAGAGTTCTTAGATTAATTAATACATTTTATTTTACGCAGTCACAAAGCAGTGGTTGTTAGAGTTACAAAATAAATTTCATAATAAAGTAGGAATGTATAGGTGTTCAAAATGAAATGCACGATAAACCGATCCGTGTCCAAATTAAACGAAACTTCAAAACTTTTTTCACGTCGTATCCCTACTAATCCATCCATGCTTTCCATACCTGCTTTATATTAATTCCAAAAGCATACAGAAATATTGCATAATATTGTTGAATTACTTTTTCTAATAATTTGACGAAATATATTTCAAAATTGGTCGTTCCGAGCGAGTAATAGAAGAAAAGTCAAATTCTAAAAAGAAGGGATCAAGAGTCAGGGAAACGTGCTGCTACCTGTTGAGCAATGCAAACGGCTCACACCACGCCCTGTCATGCCATGCGCGCCATCTTTTCGCTCTTTCCCGAAGCATTACCAGTCAGAAAAGAATAGCTTTCATGTGTAATACATAACAAATTTACGAACAGATACCAATAGTTTTATTTTTCCGCGAGCTCTGAATAGTTTTTAAAGTAACATATATTTCGTGTACAGCGATTTTGAGTACTAGTAATTTCTATTCAGCCGATAATCGTTCTTCTACGTAAATTATACGCCATATTGTTCTCCCGAAAACCCATTCCCTTGTTTTCGTGTTCTTACTATATTGTATTCATAAAACGACGAAAGTGGGACGTGGGTGAATAGTTTTTAAGCAATTTTTATGTTATTCCACGCCACATATTTCCAACTCGAACTGTTTAGTTTCAGTAATAGCAGAATTACTGCTTTGCAATCAATAGTCGTTGGTGAGTTGTTGGCGAATAAAAGTGCGTTGTCAATCAAGTTTCCCGAATTACTTTTAGTTCCAGTTATATCAGATATGACGTCCAAATGTGATAAGAACTACCACTACCGTCTCGCAAATGTTAACCCAAATTCGCTGTCTCGGACAAATAAAATAAAGTTAGTAAATATTTAATTTTTGCAAGGTTTTATATAACCTACCAATTTTTTTTAGACAGATGTCAAAATACCTTAAAATTTGCTTAGCAATACAGTGCAATGGCAAGTGGATTAGCTGACAGCGTGTTGATAAAAATTACAGCCTCCACTTGACGCACTAGCAGATGGCGAAAGGATACACAAACTAAAAGTAAACATTTGGCGGTACTTTCGTCGAACTGTCAAAATCTTGCCAAGTTACATGAGACAGAGAGTATAGGTGGTTCACGATCAACTGAGCACTTCTGAAAGGTCTTCTTAAAATCTCATTGTATGGTCATTGTGTATTTATTCCATCACTAGCTGTGCCCGCGGCTCCGCTCGCGTGGACTACAAAATTATTGTTTAGGTTTTTTTTTTAATAAAGTTTAATTTTACTTAGTTTTAATCTTCTATACTCTATACATATTATAAAACCTCAACGTCTCGGTGAATTAAATGGTGAAAACTCTTATTAGTATTTCTCTGTTATACATAGGTATATGCTACCGCAGAGTTTTCTTTGTCTTTTTATTCTACACAATTCTTTACTACATGATATTGTTCCATCTTTAACGGTTTAGACAGCGTATTGCAAGATAGTGCGCTGGCGGCAAATTTTTTTCCGACTTGATTCAGTATTATCATTTATAAAATTTTTGAGATATTTTCTCGCTATAAAAAGTAGCCAATTTCACCTTTCAGCCCTCCAACTATTTCTGTGCAATAAATTACGTCGATCTGTTGCTCGTTTGCAACGTTGCATTGTTATTCCGTTTGTGTACTTTTTCATTTTCCAATAAGAATTTACCCGAGGGAATAAGATATTTTCTCGGGATAAAAAGTAGCCTATGTCCCTTCCAGACCCTCCAACTATCTCGGTGCAAAAAATCACGCAGATCCGTTGCTCCGCTGCAACGTCGTCCCACACTAACAACTTACATTGACGCAGCATTATACCCCGAGCGCTATTTTTTCTAAAAAAAAAATTCTTGAGGGAATGAGAATTTTTTCGGGATAAAAAATAACCTACGTCACTTCCCGACACTTCCGACGCATTTATAATATTAGTTAGGATATGGAAAATTGACATTAACATGAACCTGATTACTTTATTAATGCGTCGGTGAAGTGGAAATATAAAAATATTAGAATACTGAGTATTTTGCAAATATGCTAATTATTGCTTTTACATACATTTGGAAAAACAAAAAGCCAAATAAATAATTTCGGTATTCGCAAAATTTCACCCAAAACTATTAATTCAACTTTAAGACGTGGAAATTCCTTAACTATGTCGCTGCCAACTTTACAGGGCGCCTGCCACTCGGTTTACCCGTTAGATATACGCAATAATCACTGCCTCAGTGGTATTTTTCAAATGTTGATTTCAAAAGTGTTCAATTGACCGTGAACATGTCTTAACGAACTGTCTAAGCCGACAGGCGTCGTCGCGCTCCTGTCCGTAAAGGCGAGGGCCCGGAATGCGTTCGACCTACGAGATAGTCCTCCAGATGACCCACTAGTCGACCAGAGAATGAATCCCCAATGCGGTAATAACTAGGCGTTTTTGGAAAACTTGCCACGTCATTTAGAGGACCCTCAATCACTTATAGCGCCCTTCATCCAGCACGACACTGCACATTACCAGCCCTGCTGCTTGTCGCTCCAACACAACGCCGAAGAAGCATGTGTAGCCGCTCGCTGCGTCAGCCTGTCACGGGAGTCTCATTCTCTCTCTATGGTTCCAATTATTGAGATTTTGTGACTTAATTCTACTGCCCTATGATGTGCATTCTGCTTGGTGGGTATAACATAATATAAACAAGCTAAAAAAAACTAGGAATCCAATATGCCGGGAGAAGGTTCCAAATACGGTATGTGCGTAGGAAGTTTTATTAAATTACGACCAATAGTTTTATATAGTCTATTAGCGGCTTCTTCGCACTTTTTGAATCAAACCTTTGAAAAATCACCCCCATGTATGACATGTTTGATTTTTTCCTAAATGTGTCATGTGTCACAAACGTTTTATACTTGTGTTACCATAAAAGTATCTCAATTTTGGTTAAATTGAACTTTTACTCATATGATATCTGTATAGTCCATTCACGGTTTCTTCGGATATTTGAAATAAACCTTTGAAAAATCACCGTAGAAGTTATATGTTAACCTGTTTTTTTAAATAACTTGAATTCCACAAGTATATAACACTGATTAACTTTAAAAGTATTATATTTTTGAATAAATGAAGTTTTAACTTAGTATCTTCTATAACTTGTAAGATTTTTTTCGTATCCAATACTAATTAAAAAACAGTGACAGCAGCGATGTTTTGGCAACCGCTAGTAAGAAATTGTTCACAGTTAAAATATTGTTTTACCCTAGTTTTTTGGTATGCTATTTGTAAATTAAACGTTGCCTATTGAAATATTTAAATTTTTAGGTGGCCCTGATGGAAACATATTTTACTGTTACAGTTAAAACCATCAGCGCAAAATACGAATACGGTGCGTAGACCCTAGTGACATGTGCTTTTTGTCGACAGAGGGAGAAACTGTCGGCGGAGCGGAACTTATCACCCACTCTGTCTCTATCTCTCTCTCTCTCTCTCTCTCTCTCTCTCTCTCTCTCTCTCTCTCTCTCTTTCGGGAAGTTTCGCACCGCTAGTGGAAACAGGAAAATCATACATGTTTTCAATTTTAGCATATTTCGTATTTATTACAGCACAAATAATTATTCTTGAATTTGTAATTTACAACGGGAAATGGATTTTTAAAGTTTGAATACGTATTATAATATATATTTAAATGCGATGACGGGAGGGTTAAAAATCCGAAGTTGGCGGAAGTGGCAAGTGGCGACTGGCGACATAACATGATGACATGGCATATTGCTGTTGCTAAACGAAACGTTTATTTTTCTTGCTCCGAAAAATACTTTAAATTACCACATCAAGTTTGTACACGTTGTGTTTTCTAAACCCACCTAGGCAAGTTACGATGTTGTGATAAATATGTGATTCCGTGGCAGTAATAAATATACTGTAATGTGTATAGTAACCAATGCGTGAGAAAGAGAGGGGCTGCTTCGTAGTCGTGACGCTGGCCCAGCGTGTGTGTGACTGCAAATATTGGACGTGCGTAATTTATAAGTTTTAACCATGAACTGTTTTTGTGACGAAGTTAATTATTTTAAAGTCAAGTCTGTTTATCACAACATAACTTCGCCCGAGGTGTTTCAAACACAATAGTCTAACTTTCTTACGTTTTAGTGATCTGAATGTTTGCCACAATCCCAACAAATTACTAAGCCCAGCCAGAAAATTTTAAATAAATAATTTAATAAACCCAGTAAAAACTCTAAGTACTTATGCAAATAAATATTAGTGGAATAAAAGTTACGGTAGGCCTATTTGTGTGCATGTTCACCACTATCTTTTTAAGTTTGTCGCTGCTGCGTACAAAAAATAAGCGACACGAGTAGCGTATTTGAATTTACTGTCTTTTTCGTTGGACTGTTTGCTCTTTCGTTTTAATATTTATTACAACTAAGGCTGTTGTCTAGTTCTTGTGAATAAATATGGAAATAAAATAAATAACCCAAAAACACATCAATGACATTAGGTTAAATACTACAGTTCTTTTCCCCTCAGTTGTAACAGGGTTAAACACAGTCGCGGGAAAATATTAACGTGTCTTATATGTTATGTGCTATATCGTGTATAAAAAATATGTTAACAATATAAAATAATAATCGTAATAACTATCGTCAATACAGACATTGTTAAAAAGTCTTAAAGCTGACCTAAATATGGTTGTAGACCAAAATTGTGAATATTCGTACATAATGGTTTTTGAAATATGACATAATTCTTTCAACAGCTGTAAACAATAAACAATGCATTTGACAGTGAAAACGTAGAAGGCACACGGCAGTGTTTATGTTTACGTGTAGCGGAACGATACGAAATTAGTAACCAAAAGTAAAAATTTAGCATGGCTTCGGAAAAACGTGAAGTAACCGTGAATTAACTATATAAATTATAATATTTCATTTATAATTAATACTAAAAACAACAGAGAGAAAATAGATGTGTTGGTAACAACTAATAAGAAATAGTTATTATTTAAAATATGATTACAAAGAGTGCGCAGGAATACGGTGCATTTTCCCTTTGGTGTAATGTTGTAGCTCGGTTAAGCTTTGTTTCCATGAGGCGGAGGAATATCCTGAAAGTAGAACTTTAGCAGGGCTTCACAAAAGTTGGAAGTAACCGTGAGGCGTGAATGAACTATATTTGTGAGCGTACATTATGTGTCGAGAGGGAGTGAAACATCCAACAGTTATGAGGAAGGAACTGTCTTAATGTCGATGTGAGAAGTGTAGAGGCCGCCCACCAGGACCAGGCACGCCACGCCCTGCCACAGTTACCCGCCACACGGGACAGAGAAAACAAGCGCACGCAAGTAGACATGACACGGCGGTTTCTTTGATGTGGGCGAACACATCCGCTGATTGGTTTGCGCGAGGCTCTGGAAACGGGCCTCGTGCCTGAGTTGGCTGCTGAGTGCTTGCGAAAGGTTCCGTGTCGACTGGACTGCCGACTGACTAGTACAGGCTATTCACGGTAAAATGAACACTTTTTGAAGCCCTCTCATTTGGTACAATAGTCAATAAATATAATTTTATTGTAGCCTTAAACGTTAACTTTCGAGACCGGTGAAATATATACACTGTGTTTATTACTTACATGGCAATATTAGTTTTAAAAAATGGTATAAGTATAAAAAATGGCCGATTGGAAAAAAGTTACTAGGGCCTCAAAAGTGCTCACTTTAACGTGAACAACATTTATTTATTGGATTCGACCTACCAATGATCTCGAAGTAGCCTATAGTACTGTTATATCTAGAGTACGTCGCAACTCCAGTGATGGTGAGAAAGCTGGGAACTAATTTTAGGACAAGCTAGATCTCAAACAAGTTTATATTTCTTTTGAGTTTGCAATTAGATCAAAGTTTATGAGAAACGACCAGGTGAACTCTGTGCCAACAACAGACCTGCAAGGGAAAAAACAGAATCCCGTGCCATTTGGTCTGAGGTAAAACTGGGTACAATCTGGAGCGGCAGCCAGTGAACAGAAAGCCGAGGATCGAAAATACATAGAGTAGTGGAGTCTAGCCTATAGGTCGTTCAAAACGCGACATTTTCCTGTCCTTAATTATAAGCCTTTGTTGTTATATACTCGCCTACTCTGTGACTTCTGACCGCCTCCGGGGCCACCGCTGCCCAGCAGCTTCACCTCCGTACTTCGCGTGAAACTAGACCGAGCAAACCCTTTAACCCCTTAACACGCACATTAATTTTTCGTTTCACGTGTTGCAAAAGAAGAAATGTTTGGTGTGAAAATCACTTACTAATTTCTTTATAACAACTGACACTTTGGAACTTATGAAAAGGGTTTCAGTAGATCCATAACAAGAGACCTGAAGAATTCGCGAATTCATTTCGGGACAAGCTAGAATTCTAAACACGTGTGTTTATTTAACCTTCGCCATTGGTCCACACGGTGTTTGACACCTCCTGGGGAACGGTGGCCCAATCGTCGCCTTCCACTGTGACAGCAGACAACCAATGTGCAGTTGATACCGGCATATTAGTACATAAAACTGTAGAGTCTAGTTTGCAGGTCATTGAACTCGCGAATTTTTCAGGTATCTAGCCATAACACAATAGGCAACCAATAATGACGTATTTTGTGTGTCGTCAGCAACCAATAATATTGGCCAGGGAAAGACGATGTCATTGTTGGTGCTAACTTCTCAATCTGCACAGCACCGAACATGACTTCACCTGTTTTGCAACATTTCAGACGTGAACGAGTATTCACGGAATAGTGTGTTAAGATGTCAAGGCCCACTATAATATACGGTTTCAGATGTTGCAAACAGGACTTTTTTTGTGCATTCTGTACCTAAGAGTCGACACAACACTTGTTTCGTTGTTACAAGCATTGAATTAGGCTTCGTATTCGGCTATAGTAACACAAACCGCAACGTAGGCCACTATCACGGTTTACCAATTACTAACCCAGAGGAAGATTATTGGGTACTAAGCATCACAGCGTACAGTACCGGCTAAAAATAACCTTCCTCTGCATCATGCAGTTGTGTACATTGAGTCTGAAAGGGCTAATAAAACATTTTTTTAATCAATCTCTGAAAGAAAAAAAAAGTATCCGTAGCTGCATATATTTTAACGGACACGTCGATTTACAAGCATCCGTAAAGTGGGCAGTCACGTAGAAAATTATTTCCCTATATTTTAGGTTGTATTAAAAGTATGAAGTTTAATGTCGGACTTAATGAATTTATTTAATTCACTTTCTGATTGATTTGTGTGCACATAAGTATGAACACATATTTAAGTGACACATTTACGTCGCTAGCAATGTTTTACTTTCTAGATGAAGACACGTATACTTTATTCGCAGTTTCTTTACACTTTTCAAATCAAACATTTGAAAAATTACGCTATGTATGGCGTATTTGGTTTTTTTCTAAATATGGCATGAATCACACGCGTTCTGTTAACATGAAAGGACCTTATCTCCGTTAAATTGAACTTTTACTTTTATTTTATGTACAATATATATTTCATTTATAATTAATATGAATAAAAATAGAGAGAGAATGTGTGTGTTGGTAATGCCTAGTAATAAACAGTTCTTATGAAAACTATTTTACTACGCTGAGTGCGCATTAATGCGGTGCGTTGTCCCCTTGGTGCAATTTTCTATACCAAATTTAGTTTTGTTTGCATGAGGCGGAGGAATATTCTGGGAGTGGAACTCTAGCAGAGCTTCAAAAAAGTTGGAGTATAGTGGAGTGGAGATATTTGGGCAGCTCTTAACAAAGCTCTTAACAATGATTACGGAGCAGTGCCGGAATGCAAGGGCCGGGTAAACGCGAGATCCCCAAGGAAATCCGCAAAGTGATGGGTTACAAGACAATTTTAACTGTATGTGGCGAGAGGACACAAGACGGGCAGGTGAGAGGCGGGTGAGCGAGTGTTGGGTAAGTTGACGAGTGAGGGCGAACAGGCTGTACCTGGTTTGCGCGAGGGCGTGTGTGGGTAGCCGCCGGTGACCTTGGCGTCGCCCGCACGCCGCCGACGTTCATTCACGACGACCCTCGGCCACACGGCACTCCTGTCCATGTCTCAGGATCGCTCCACAACACGGAGGTGCAACGGCCAGCGTTGCCAACTTAGTGCATTTTAATTCCTACCTAGTGGCCAAAATCGTTGTCTAGTACCGAGCGAGGTCGCCTCCTACCAAGATGAACCGGGTTCAATCCCCGCACGGTTCACTCCGTATTTTCGCAAGTGGGAATCGTGCCGGACGATGCCGCGGGTTGGCGGGTTTTCTCAAGGATCTCCCGCTCCCCCGGCCCTTGCATTCCGGCCCCGCTCCATTCTCACTTCATTTCACCCTCATTGACTCGCAAGCCCTCGTTAAGAGCCGCCCAAATCTCTCAACTGGAACCCAAGCGAGGTGACGCAGTGGTTAAACTTTGGACTCACATTCGGTGGGACCTGGGTTCGAGTTCGGGTCCGGCCACCCTGCTTTCCATACATATCACTCCAGGAGAATGCTGTGATGGTTCCTTACTACAGTCCGATTCCTTCCTCGTTCCTGCATGTCTGAGCAACTTGCTCCGTCTCGGATGACCTCGCTGTCGACGAGACGTTATGCCCAACTACCTACCTACCTACCTACCTACCTACCTTGTTGCCTATTGGCCATACATCTAGTGGATTTTCGTTTTTAATTGGTGACATGTGGTGGACAGTTTTCTGGAAGGAAAATGTATATCTGGATGGTGAAGTGCTGAATATTTCTTAGGCACTTCTTTAGGTTTTATTCATGAATTCGTGGCATAGCATCATTTTTTACGTTGTTTTTGCTGTTTCAGTTTCTTGTTAACTTTGTCACCACTGAAACATAATATGCGCGTGTATGTAAATTCAAATGTGTCAAATAAAAATTAGTTTCGAAAATATGTTGGAATACTGTTTTAAGTTGAATTTAAAAATATGGTTGTTACTTCTAAGATTATTACATATATTTTCAAAACCCTGGGGGATTCTGGTGGTTTTTCACTTGTGACCTAGCGGAATTCTCTGTCTAAAAGTTCGTAACACTGGCAACAGCAGCTTGAACCGCCAACTACAGCCACGCACGCCAGCAAACGCGAACGGTTTCATGAGCGTCAAGGAACCCAGCAGCGACACAGTAAGTTGGCACCAAAACACCGCCATGTCTTTCACTTCTGAATTATACTGCATGCTCTGCACTGATACACGCCGTTCACGGATAATTAAACACTTTTAAAAACAACCCTTGAAAAATGCCACTGCCCCTAACTGCATGTATTTTAACGAGCACACTCGCTGGTATTAAGCCTCCCGCCTACCTAGAGGTTTCTTCCACTTTAAGGCCGAGAAGCGCGGGAGCGATAAGGGCGCCACTACCACGCACGTTGAGTGCCCCATCGCCACAAATATCAAGGTTCTGAACTGAACGTGCAGTTTTCTCGTCGCACAGCGTGTAGGGTAAGGCTGCCTTATTCCGTGGCAGTCCTTATTCTGTGATACCTTTTATTTTGGCATCTCACGGCCTACGGGGCAGCAGTAGATAGTTGCGTGAAAACTCAACAGATAGCGTCGGATGTTCTCTTTCGAAGGGATGCAACGGCAATTCGTTCGCGCATTTTTTTTCTCCGATGGTGTACAGTTTTTGAAAGCAGTGAGTGTTTTGCAACGTTATTTGCGTATTTTCTTCAACTGCATAGAAAATGTTGCAATAAAAAGGTAAATACACATGTACATACCTTATAACTAAAAGTATTTCGTACTGAAATATGTAAGTGTACTTTGTATAAGTACATTATTACAAGCAAACTTCTTCAAAAAAAACTTTATAGGCTTTCCCGTTTCACGTTTTTTTTTCGTTAACTGCACGTAACATGAGGGCACCGAAAAACAACAAACACATGGCGTGCCTGTTTTTCATTAAAAATGACGTAACCAGGGCCAAGGAGGTTTTCCTGAAACATGTTAACATGTGTTGTAATTACACAAAATATTTTAGTGATCATCCCTGGACGTAAGTATCTTTGCTTCCTTAAAATCAGTTTGGAGAAATAAACTTGAGAAATGTATGGGACGAAATCCAGGCAAGTCGCCCATTCGATATGACTTCCATTCGTTATTCAATCATTCACACGAAAAGAGTTTTACACGACAAATAATTAAAGCTGGTTTTCAGAAAACAGGGATATTCCCATTCAACAGCAATGCCATCGCTCCTGAGGCAACAGCTCCCGCTCTTGTTACCGACAGAAGTAAGGGTGAAGGCGTAGGCCAACACATTTCGGATGAGCCTCTCTTAGCCGTTCCTACTTGTGAGTCACCCAATGTGGGCACTCCTCGCAGAAAATCGCAATCTGCCAAGGTGCACCCAGTTTCACCAACATTAAACTCCGATGCTGCTCCATCTTGTAGTCATGGCTCCACTCCATACTGTGGGAAAGTCCAAGAGAGGAGAAAACTATGCAAGAAAAAGCAGTGTGCCAAAGTTGAAGCCATTCCCACAACAAATGACACTGACCTTGGTTTATCATGTAGACCTAGACCTAGGTGCAGCGCCAGAACAATGTCAAGTGGTGACAGCGACGATGATTCATTGTGTTCTGTTTGTGGACATAATTATGCACACGATGTAAAAAATAACCAGGTGCTAAGTGTAGTCAATGCTGTTTTTGTCTTCAATGGTATCACTATGATTGTGAGGATATTGATGATAAATTTGATGACTATGTCTACATGTGTTCTCTGTGAAAATGAATAAACCTAGGATATTAGCTTGAAGAAAGCCTACTTTTGACTATAATAAAAGAATAAGCCTAGGATATTAACTTGAAGAAAGCCTACTTTTGACTATAATAAAAGAATAAGCAACATGCAATTTGTGTAAAGTTTTCAATTGTGTATTATAAATATACAACCACTGACAAAATCATTAAAGTGGTGTTAAATAGTATTGTTGTTTTTTATTTATTAGAGTATCGCGGATTTACGTTACAATATCGCGGAATTAGGATATCACTATCACGGAATAAAGGCACTTGTCACAGAT
>NQII01000011.1:1251141-1275718 GCA_002778355.1 Clitarchus hookeri
CTAGATACAAAAGTATTACAGAACTAGTACATTGTATATTTTATATAATCAAACATTTCCAATAATACCCCCCGAAACTGAAATTATGACACGAAAACTAAGAATTTCTTCAAAAGGGGTTAAGCCGAGCCCTAGCGTCTATGGACCGATATTTTTAACGAATACGGACGAAACGTCAGAGATGTTATTGCCGGACGAAACGTCAGAGATGTTATTGCCGCTGAGCTGTGACAAGGAGCGGCCCAACGTCTGCAACTATTTTAAACGCCTCATGGTTACTTCTGCTACAACAAAGCATTACTACGGCCCTCCCGTGCTTTCTTGAATATCTCGCAAATCAGATCTGCAACAGTAGGATATTAATAAACGCAATGTAAGCCAGAGGATCAAATTACAGACGCCACTTCGTAATATTCGCCTTTCTTCTAAGGATGCCAGCAAAGTCCTAAAAATTATATTTTTAACTACTTTCAATATTTTTCCCCTTTGAATATATTTAATAGGATAGTGGTAAAAGGTGGCGACTGTAGATTATAGATTTCTTTCCTTTCCTAGAA
Organism: Clitarchus hookeri; assembly: GCA_002778355.1. NCBI lineage: Eukaryota > Metazoa > Arthropoda > Insecta > Phasmatodea > Phasmatidae > Clitarchus > Clitarchus hookeri. The sequence continues at coordinate 1,251,699 of NQII01000011.1, forward strand.
AAAAACTTATTTTTCCATGACGTTTTATTTACTGAGATACGTGCATACACGGAAACACTTATTTTACACACAATGTTTTACTAAGAAGTGCGAATTCAAATACAGAGCGAAATTGAAAAAAAATAAATAAATATATATATATATATATATACATATACTTTGTGTGACGGCTGTTACAGGAGAACCCAGAAACGATACGAAAGGCGAGCGACAGGTAACAACCCCGACAAACCAATTTATCCTATTGTTAGAGGTACAAGGAAGGGAATCAGATAGGGGGAATACATTCGCAACCAGGCAGGACTTCACAGTGAACGTGACCGAGAACCGGTCAACCACGACAGTCGTACTGGGCAGCACGTCAACGAAACAATTANGGACTTCACAGTGAACGTGACCGAGAACCGGTCAACCACGACAGTCGTACTGGGCAGCACGTCAACGAAACAATTACCAATAATACGTACAAGGACACCTCCAGAAAACATAAACAAGAGCGAAATACAGATACATGTTACAATTGTCATCCAAACAAATGTTTGTACATTCAAGATACAGGGGTTACGTATAAGAAGTACACGTACAGATGAGATTATGNGACTTCACAGTGAACGTGACCGAGAACCGGTCAACCACGACAGTCGTACTGGGCAGCACGTCAACGAAACAATTAGCCTATATTTTCTTTATTTCTTTTTCTGCATTCCTTCGATCCTACACAGGCCATAAAGGCCAGGGGACATGGAGTCTGTCAAGTGTTACCAATAATACGTACAAGGACACCTCCAGAAAACATAAACAAGAGCGAAATACAGATACATGTTACAACTGTCATCCAAACAAATGTTTGTACATTCAAGATACAGGGGTTACGTATAAGAAGTACACGTACAGATGAGATTATGATTACAATACAAATTACAGTTTAGATAAAAATTAAACAAGTTACAATTCAGATAAGGAAAATTAGTCACGAGCTATATCCAAAAATTAAGTAGGCATATGATAAGAATATATAGTTTTCATTGCAGATCTGACCAGATGAGTAAAAGCTGTGCTTCATTAGGAAGTTTCTGAGTGGAATCTTGAATCTCTTGATAATGTCATGGAATGTTTGCATATTTTTGTCAGCTTAGTGAATAATAATCTAATGCCAGAGAAGTAGCAACCTTTTTGTAATGATTTTAGGTGATTACTAGCAAGTGCAATTTGTTACCAAACTTGTGAAGGCATTAAGTAATAAACAAATTATAGCGGCTCGAATACATAGTGTGCTGACGTCCACGCTGCAGGTTACTGAACGAATCAATTTCCCCAGTCTCTACAAGTTATCCCGATCTTTGACGAAGTTGTATCACATATTTTCGTCACGTGACCGCCCCGACTTCATCCCGCTGCCACCCGAACAGCAGGGTTTTAAATAATCTTTATTCCCTGTCATGCATTTAGTCTAGTCTCATGAACTGAATCAAATGGATGAGGAATTGAGGGATAGTTCATTCCTAGACACTGCGTACGGGTAGGAATGAAAAAATACTCTGGACTAACCTTGCCTGGTAGACGTAGTAGTCGGGAACACAAGGCAGGTTGAAGGCGTAGTCACAGAATAATTAATAATACAGAGGTTAAACAGCCGCTTGTATCGCGAACTCCAGCCGCACACGCCAGCAAAATGGCGTCACTGGCCAGCAACATGTCGGAACGGCGTTCGCTAAACAGCGCCAGTAACTTGCCGGCCGGCAGCCCAGCCAATTACGAATGTTTCGCAGCACGCAGTAGCCAATCAGACACAGCCCGTCGAAAAGCCTAGCGAAGCCAATCAGCGAACGGGCATGGCCAAACGACCAAATATTAACGACATTGGTCTTGAAGGAAATCTGCGATTATCTCCGTAGCTATGCAGACGTCTCGGCATCGGTGGAAAATCTTAAATGGAATCGAAAGATAACGCAGTTATAAAAACTTTGTGGCTATTAACACCACGTCGCAGAATAACCCCGTTTACAGAAGCGAAAACTATGGCGTGTATTTTGAACTTGTGTGGCATGCACCAGCAGAATGGAATGATTGTTGCCGATACACGAGCTTGTTCACCAATCAGTGCTTAGGCACGAACTAGTCTGACGCTAGTAGATGCACAGAACGGGGTAGCCTGTCAAATACAAGTCCCGTTGCATGCATCGCGCGGCTGATTAGCGTCTGAGCACGCATACACCAGAAGGATCGCCATGTTATTGCGATTCTTAACGGTTAAACATGCATTCCGTGACAACCCTGCCAAGTCTCCCAAATTACTGTGGTACAAAAAACGTGTGCTTTCCAGCAACTGGCCTGTCAGTACAATACAACACACTTACTTTCGGCAAATTCTGCTCAGCGCGCCCGTTCAACAGCCATTGGATATTCCAAAAATGTTGTTCTGCTATTACATACACGACTTACCAACAGTGTCTGCTTATCTATTAGTATCGTAGGGAAACATTTAGCAGATACTGCAGCCTTGCGCCTGTGATAAGAATGGACTTCAATGAACACTTTATCTGGCGGCGTAGGCCTATCGCAAGTCGGCCAGCTTTATCACGACGTATGATGAGCTCCCCAAGACAACTGCGAAAAGACGGCCGCTATTACAGATTAGGCAGTTATCAACTGTCAACAACAGCACCATACTACTTCGCATGCTAGAGCAAGGTGGTACCAATGGTGATAATGGCACGCACGCCTACGAAGCCTGCAGGCTTGGTATTACTGTTAGAGAAATTCCTTCTCAATGCACCAATTTAAAAGATAACCATTAAAAAAAAAAATATTCTACGTGACATGTTTTAAGGAATACACCCACGTTAAGAAATCTCACAAATTTTTATGTTAAGTATTTTTTTTGTAATATTTAATATTACAATTTATATTTTGCAAAAAAAAAATGTATGCATTTTTTTAAATTTCTTAACGTGGCAGTTTTATCTGAGGAAGTTACATTGAATATTTTTTGTATGGACCAGTTATCTTTAAAATTAACACAGTAAGAAGGAATTTTTTTTGTTAANAATCTCACAAATTTTTATGTTAAGTATTTTTTTTGTAATATTTAATATTACAATTTATATTTTGCAAAAAAAAAAAAATGTATGCATTTTTTTAAATTTCTTAACGTGGCAGTTTTATCTGAGAAAGTTACATTGAATATTTTTTGTATGGACCAGTTATCTTTAAAATTAACACAGTAAGAAGGAATTTTTTTTGTTAAACATTGACTTCCCATTTAAACTCCGTGACTGCATACTTGGCAGTAAGAACCCTTAATCTGCAAGCTACTGAACTAATTGATATGCAATCTCAGACTTTAAAGATGGTTTTCATTAATTTCTTGGCGGAGAATCCAGCTCAGTGAGGGAACAATTATATGTGAAATTTGTCTACATCTGTGTCAAGTTAGGAAGTAATACACTTAGGCCTTATTTTAGCAAGGAAGTTATACGTCCAGAATATTCCTCCGCGTCATGCAAACAAGGCTTAACTACGTCTAAAAAATTACACGAAAGGGACAACGCACTCCACTCGTGCGCACTCAGTGTAATAATATTTTGCATACGAAATATTTCTTACCAGCCAATACCAGCGCACATATTTTCTCCCTGTTTTTATTCNAAGTTACATTGAATATTTTTTGTATGGACCAGTTATCTTTAAAATTAACACAGTAAGAAGGAATTTTTTTTGTTAAACATTGACTTCCCATTTAAACTCCGTGACTGCATACTTGGCAGTAAGAACCCTTAATCTGCAAGCTACTGAACTAATTGATATGCAATCTCAGACTTTAAAGATGGTTTTCATTAATTTCTTGGCGGAGAATCCAGCTCAGTGAGGGAACAATTATATGTGAAATTTGTCTACATCTGTGTCAAGTTAGGAAGTAATACACTTAGGCCTTATTTTAGCAAGGAAGTTATACGTCCAGAATATTCCTCCGCGTCATGCAAACAAGNGGAAGTAATACACTTAGGCCTTATTTTAGCAAGGAAGTTATACGTCCAGAATATTCCTCCGCGTCATGCAAACAAGGCTTAACTACGTCTAAAAAAGTACACGAAAGGGACAACGCACTGCACTCGTGCGCACTCGGTGTAATAATATTTTGCATACGAAATATTTCTTACCAGCCAATACCAGCGCACATATTTTCTCCCTGTTTTTATTCNGTGTAATAATATTTTGCATACGAAATATTTCTTACCAGCCAATACCAGCGCACATATTTTCTCCCTGTTTTTATTCATTCTAATTATAAGTGAAATGTAAATTATAGATAAAATATAAGTTAACGTTCAATTTTACAAAAATAAGGTATTTTTATGTTAACACAAGTATAAAACGCTTGTGATACGTGACATGTTTAGGCAACAACCAAGCACGTCATACGTGGGGTGGTTTTTGAAAGGTTTGATTCAAAAAGTGTGAAGAAACCGCGAATAGACTATGGCACGCCTGCATCAAAGGAGCCGCCACGCAATTTCGTCTAATGTACTTAATCTATCTAATGGTGTCGTTCAAATTTGAACACACTAAATCACCAATTTTATCTTAGAAGTTTAATGGAAACGGTAAGTTCGTGTTATTATTATGGTTGATTGGACTGTGTCCATTGTCAACCATGAGACTAAATAGAAATCTCGCGCGCGCGCACACACACACACACACACACACACACACACAGAACCCAGCAAGACAAAAACATAAAAATACGAAAGAATCTTTTACAACACCACAGACAGATAATTAGGAAAAGCTTTTGCCTTGTCAATGAAAAATAAATATGTATATAAATAAAACGACAAAAATACAGATGAACAACTTATTATTACAAAACAGGACAGACAACAAAAGCAGACCAAAAGAAAAGACAACACGATGCCGAAAACGAAAACACCACATGAGTTATCGTAACAGTGAAAAAAACCATATCAATGGACCCAGCTTGTTTTTGTCTTGCTGAGTTCAGTGTGTGTGTGCGAGATTTCTATTTAGTCTCATGGTCGGCAATGCACACAGTCCAATCAAACCACCATAATAACATAAATCCCCAATGTCCTAATGTCCCAATGTCCATAACGAATTCGAAGACGGCTAGAGCGGCACTTGGTTGGCGCATGGTCACAGGCGAACAGTGGCGGAAGGATACACAAGCCTCGCCCCGGCAAGACGCGAGCGGCCATTGTGCGCGGACTGGCCTTCGCCGCGCGGGCCTGGTGAATGGAGGCGGCCGGCCCGTCCATTCATCTCCATCGCCCGACCTCCCGAGCGGCGGAGCCCGCTCCCGGCGCGCGCATGCATAATGTAGCGGATGCGAACGTGAATAATTAATTAAGCTGCGTAATGAATGCACGGTCATCATTTCTGTGTAGTGGGGGAGGGGGGGAGAAGTAGGATGAGGAGGGACGAGAGCCCGCCCAAGGAAAAAGGTGGACTAACACGTGCCTGCTGGAAATTGGCGATGTTGCGCGCGTGGATCTTCCACCAAACCGAATACTGGACACGGAGCTGATTCGGCGACACGTGGGAAGCAAAAACTCGAGCCTTGTCTGGAATCATCGCGTCGGTACGGAATTGTCGGCTTCGCATCTCTAACGCCCACATCAGTTCCGTATATAGTCCAAATGTAGTGATTGAGCTACGGCATTGTTTGAACTGGATGCATTTACAGTTATCCAGGACAAGCTAGAAGAGAATCANGCTACGGCATTGTTTGAACTGGATGCATTTACAGTTATCCAGGACAAGCTAGAAGAGAATCACCTGTATCCACCATAAAACAAACACCAGTTCTGTTGGTCTCTGCATTCCCGCTTACTACCGTGATACAAATCACGCTGGAGAATACGCCACAATGTAGAACACTCATTATGCCTGGCACTTGAACCACGTTGCAGAGTGTTTGAAATCCTGGGTTTTTGAAGAAACTAATACGTGAATTCAGTATGTTTACCTGCGGAAAGATATCATACCTCAGACGAGGACGGAATGGTACTTTGAAGTTACCACGCATGCTGCGAATTTTATTTTGCAGCCCTCCAATATAGTTAAAAACGGCTTTTTTCAGACTGCCGTATCTTAAAACATACTAGCCGGACACGAGCCAAGCTACGATAGGAGTATGTACTGAATCTTGCTGAAGACGTTTTCATCAATAAAATGATAGGGTCGCCGCTGAAAGTCAGTCACATAGGTAGACGCAGCACTACGAGAACACTGCACGCCAGTTCAGAGCCCTGCGCGTAGCGGCGATGGCGCTTCTTGTAGCGCGTGTCAGTGTAACCCTTATAGCTCCCGCGCTTCTCGTCCAAAAAAAATGTGAAAAACGATGCAGACAGGCGGGATCCTTAACCGGCAGCCAGGTAATACAATACCGAGTTCACAGTCTTCCAACCAAATATTATTTTATGGTTAACATGATTTACATTGCAGTGTATTCATTTACAGGGTAATACAAAAAACGTTCAGAAAAATGTTTGTCGATGAGTTGAAGTGTTCACGTAAAATCGTGATAAAAGCTATGAAAGCAATTAGAATATATTCTTTTAATTTTTGGCTTCAGGTGTCCGGATATTGCCGGATTTTCTTCGCCCGGCTTACGCTCGGACATAGAAATAGATGTTTTAAGTATGTAAAATTGTAGTTGGTGCTGAGGGCGACCAGAAAATAGCACCCATATAAGCGACACTTATATGTCATCATATGCCATTTATTTCTGTTTGTGGAATAGAACAACAGCACTCGCTTCATATATATTATCAGTGATATCTCGCAAAAACATTTCCACATGGAGATATATTAAAACACATTGTAGACAAAGGAATCACGGGTTTCAACGACCCGTTCGTACGCATGTTTCTCCTGTGCCAATGATGACAGAAAAACTGCTGAAGAGAGTGAATACGATACTGAAATCTACGGTGTGCTCAGATTTTTACGCCAAAGCTCACTGGCCCTAAATGCGCGGTAGCTTTCTAAACAGTTTACCGGTTCGCGAGTATGTGATGTGCAGTACCGTACAGTAAACTTTGAATTATTATTGTAGTGAAGTACTTAATTAAAACGAACAAACGTCTGCGTGATGATGGGAACAAACACCATTTGTCGAAACTTCTCTCCCGTTTCGTTATATAAAACCTGCTTTATTGGTTGGCGGTGTTGTCCAGTTACTTTGCACTTAGGCCTAAGGCCTATCCTATCTTGTGCCTTGTGCTCGTCTGTGGTGTGTTCGCTTTGTCGCCCGCAACTGTTTCCATCTGCCGTTAACTCGTTCTTTTGTATTTGTTGCGTTTAGTTTGTAATTACTGGCCAAATACTTTGCGCATAATTATTTATTATATAAACTGTTAGGAGCAATATTCTTTCCCCTGCAACAAAACATTTTGATCAATAAGTTCTGAAAGAACTTGCATCCTACTTTCCTCAATAAAATGTGTAGGCACAGTGCCTATAATTTCTATTAGGCTGGAAAGTACGACTACAGCTTCAGAAAAATTCCGTTGAATATTTTCCCATGGCGTCGGCAGCTTAGATGTTGGAATAGGGAACCTTACGCAGTACGTAGTCCATTCACGGTCACTTCCTACTTTTCTGAAGCCCTGCTATTGTTATACCTCCAGGATATTTCTCCGCCTAATGTAAATAAATCTTAACGAAGTCTAGAAAATTACACCAAAGGGGCAATGCATCGCATTCGTGCCCACTCCGTGTGATCATACGTTGCACAAGAACTACTTCTTACTAGGCGTTACCAACACACCTAATCTCTTCCTGTTTTATTCACATTAATTACAAATCATATATTATAAACTATGGACAAAATATAAGTAAAAGTTCAATATAACCAAAAATAAAGAATTTGTATGTTAAAAGACGTACAAAACGCTTGTGGTATATGACATATTTAGAAAAGAACCAAGCACGTCATTCGTACGATGATTTTTCAAAAGTTTAATTCAAAAAGTGTGAAGAAGTCGCGAATAGACTATAGTATCAAATCACGCACAGGCATGTTCCCAAAACCTCGAACAGTCAATAAGAGAAACGGTGCGGCGACGACAAAAGAATCACTACCGCATTTCGCCCTTGTGCACTTATTTACTCTCTGGCGAAACGTTGCGAAGTTTGAAGTCATAGTTGACGGCGAAATAAAAAGGTGAAATCATAGAGCACCAACAGACATATATAGTTTATTTTTAACTCTTTGAGGCACTAGCAAATTTACCATTCCATGCACTGCATCAGCGAACTATTCTTGTCAGGACACATGTTCCTGAAGTGCGAAGTCATATCATAAATCCGCCATATGTGCGTACAACTTCCCCTGTACCGGGCAATGGCTGAAAAGGTTAAAATGTGTACACTTTTCAGGTGTTGGATAAGTGTTTACAACACTCGGGTCTTGTGAACGGAAGCACTGTTTACACGACCAAGCTATTTCTGGCATTTCGAGGTCCGAGCACGGGTGTACCTACCGCTGCGCTACTTCAAAACAATGTATTCGCTAGTTAAGTATAAAAACGCACGAACTAGCGCTACGTACGAGACATACGAGAACAATACAGCTCATCGAAAATAAACTTGAAAAGCTCAAGTTTGTAAACTGACCCGAACACACGATGGCTTACAAAACTCGTTAAACACGTAAGAACACCTTATTTCAGGAATAGTAAGCGTGCCACTCTGATGCTGACGGGGCCGCGGTGGCTGAGCGGTTAGCCTGCTCGCCTCCCACCACGGCGAACTGGGTTCAATCCCCGGCCGGGTCACTCCCGAATTTTCGCATGTGGGAACAGTGCCGGACAATGCCGCTGGTTGGCGAGTTTTCTCGGGGATCTCCCACCCTTTCATTCCGGCGCTGTTCCATACTCACTTCGCTTCACCGTCATCGGCTCTCAAAACCTCGCTGTTAAGAGCCGCCCAAATCTCTTCACTCTCTCACTCACTCCCTCCAGTGCTGAAGCCAGTTAATAACACATCTACGTCGGCCTGAAAGTCGCCGCACTGGTAACCTTTAAGTATGGCAACCGCTGGACGTTATAACACAACCCGACACCGGTTAACATTAAACACAGCCCACCATTTACCACTCAAGACTATCAGCACGGGCTGGTACACGTTGGCGTACCAACCGCCATAAGGAGTTTTTTTTTAACATATAAGGTTAAAGAAACAACGTTACGTACTTTTTGTAAATACAACTTTGAAAGTAGGTTGGCGACGTCTGCGCCAATAGGCGTGGGGCGTAAGCGTCTCACTTACAATTTATCGCAAATACCGAAGAAACGTATCGTAAATTTCGCGAATTCATCCTGCACCAGGCTAGACTTCAAACAGATGTACAAAACCGTGGTTCTTTAGTCACTTGACGAAATTGTCTGCCACACCCTCTAACATCTGAGCCATAAATAGGCCCACATTTCAGAAAATAACAGGCCCCTTGTAGCAGCTTCCAATGAACAAATGAAACACTTTTGAAAGTAGAAATGAGTCTGGTCACTGAACTCGAGAATTTTTTAAATTGTACTGTTAGTTAAAGTCCAACCAAATTTGCGTTTTCTAGTTTCGTAAACTTAAATCATTATAGCAAATTCCCTGACTTTTCCACGTATCCTGTTACATTTCCCTGACCAACTTATGCAACAAATATGAAAAACTATTTTATATGTTTTTCCCTATATAAATTAAACATTTTTGTATAGGTAACAATCAATAACACAGCCGTTACTTATCGATCCTATGCAAAAATTAATATTTATGAGAAAAAAAACAGTACATAGGAACAAAGATGGCAAATGGAACAAGGTGACACAGAGGTTAAATACTAGAATTCTCCGAACCAGAAAAAAGTAACAATACAAAAACAAGAGGCAGAATAATGTACCAATTTAATGAAAACCACTAGAAGTGTTTTAATGATTAGTTTAGTTTAAAAAAATCATCCCCGGGCTCATAAATCTTCCAATAAAGGTGGAATAAACCAAGTAACAGTAGGGGAGACCTAGGAGAGTTGTGACAGAGGTGAGTTGTGACAAAGCCTATTTCTCATTTCTCAGAACTTATGGTAGTTAGCGAGCTGGCAACGTCGCACGTCTCATTCGTTGTCGACCCCCCGCTTGACGCAGTGCACGCCGGTGATCTGTGCGGGGCGGTATTCTGTTTACGACGTCAGCTCGGAAGAAAATGCGAAAAGTAAGTTTGTAACCAATATTTGCATATCGTATTACTTGATACGTACTAGGATAATTGCAATGCAATATTACATCTTTCAAGCATTGACTATTTAACTGTTAAAAATGTGGCATTGCTTATCTAAATTCAATTCGTGTTGAGAGGTTATAAGTATGAGTTGGCTAAAGCGCGGGTTTTGCGCACCTAGGTGAGTTGGGACAAGCTGTCACAACTCTCATCGATATACTCACAACTAGTTTGTTTTGGTTGTAATCGTATTGTTTGGTGTGGCTTTGCATACAAAAGGCTTATTTTATTGTTTTAGGATGCATAACCAATACGTGCGGAAGACGAACAGGGGCTTGGCCAACGTAGACATTTACGAACTAACCTATGAAGAGGTGACTTTACGAGGGCAGAGTCTTCGAACTGCTGCTAGTTCGTATAATCTAAACTACATGTCACTGTCTCGATTTATAAAAAAGAAAACATCTGTAGAACAAAATCCAGCACTGAATCCTATATCTCTCGGGTACCAAAGGATCGTGCAGATTTTGGTCCTCTAAAGAAGGCTATAAATACAGTCTGTGGTAATTGGATGCGTTCAAATCCTGGCAAAGTCATGTCCATTTATGATGCTCCGTCGATACCGAAAACTGCATTTAATGTGGCGATCAGGTCAAAAAATATTATTGCTGGTTTTGGTGCAGCAGGAACCTGGCCTGTTAATACAGATATTTTTGAAGAAGCAGATATCCTGCCCAGTCAGGTCACTGATCGTGATTTGACCAATCCGGTTCCACGGCCACCTTTGGTCAATTTAGAAACACGAGCAGCAACTCCAGATATGCCTATTAATATACCTCAGAATGAGAATGTTACAGTGGAAGAAAATCTATAAGCAAGAGTCGCTAGTTTTGAACCTGTTGCTTCCACATCCAAGGTATTTTCACCGGAATCTGTAAGACCATTGCCAAAAGCTCCACCAAGAAAAGGTAACTAAACAAACAGACGGAAAATTAAATCCGCTGTTTTGACCGACACACCTGTTAAGGATGAAATTGCAGCTATACAAGCCAATAAGAAGGTGAACAGCGTAAAAAAGAGGATGTTTAATGAGACAAAGGAGAAACCGAAGAAAGTAAAAGGAAAGATTCTAAAGAAAACTAAAAGCAAAGAGGACGATGATGAATGTGTATGCTTGTGTTGCCTGGAACCTTTTACTAGCAGCAGACCAAATGAGGAGTGGATTCAGTGTATCGAATGCAAGAACTGGTCACATGATGCATGTACTGGAGGAGAGCAGCAATACATTTGCCATAATTGCTTGTCGGACTATACTTTGGGCGAATCTAATTCATATAACGCTCGGTGTTTTTGTCTTGATTTATCAATTTAAATGATTATAATGATTTCATAAGATTGTTATTGTAGTTTGCAGTATGTACCAAAGATCGAATAAAAAGGTACAAATTGTGTTCACATGTCGGTTTACTTATATTACTAATTTTAATTACCAATGATAGCATTACAATTAAAGTTTCTTCCATAAAATCCACAAATGTACGCCTGTCACAACTCGCCTTAGCCTCTGTCACAACTTACCTCGGTAGTAGGAGAGTCGTGACACTAGACAGTGTTTGGGTTTTTTATTTGTTTCTCATGAATTATAACTATTTGTTTTATTTTTAGACTTGATTCCCATAGTTTAAAGGGCAAAGTACCTTGAGTTAAAAGAACTCTGATATTGAACTATAACTGATTATGATATGCTAGGAAACGTACAAAATGTCACAACACTCCTCGGTCTCCCCTACCCTTCTTCCTTTGGTAATATAAGACACTGTACTTCCTTACCGACACCGTTAATGCAATATATTTTCATTTTCATTTCAGACTGGGAGCCGCGGTGGTGTCGTGGTTAGATTACCAGCCTTCCACATAGGCGAACCGGGTTCGATTCCAAGCGGGGTCACTCCCGGATTTTTGCATTTGGGAATCGTACATGACGATGCCGCTGCTCGGCGGTTTTATTCGGAGATCTCCCGCTTCCTCTGCCCTTTCATTTCGGTGCTGCTCCATACTCACCTCGTTTCACTCTTATCGGCTCTCAGAACTCGATCTTACGGGCCGACCAAATCTTTTCGCTCGCTCATTTCAGACTGGACGCTCTGCTAACCACCAAACTCCGGGAATGTTTATGTATAACTCCAGGCTACCAGCTAAGACATGCGTTATCCGCTTTTCATTATCGTTTTTCATACCTTATTGATAGGGGCAGTGATATTTCGCGAAACGATTTCTAGACATGATACAGTCCAAAACACTGTAGGGTCGTCCAGCTTCTTTGATTGGCTAAAAAAGGTTCTGACCCGTGTTAACCGTTTGCGCACGAATCACGAAGGTTCAGTGTCGGAGTTACTTAGTCCTAAGTGGCTTCGTCAAAGACAGACACGGCACCAGCAGCCCATAGCGGTATAACAACAGCTGAGATGTGTATATAGTTTTGAAGTCTACTGTGTGCTCCGATTTTTACGCGAAAAGTCACTGGCCCTACTTATCGATAATTATGCAGTATGGCATTCATATGAAGTATCGAAAACCGATATCCATATATCGCCGCAAATTTCAGCAGTACCTAATCATACCGTAAATACCTCAAAAGTGAATCATTATGGCCGTATTAATTTTATAGCCACAGAAAATACTATACAGTAAAAATTGAAATGTTCTTTCTAACGCATAATCGCCAGGAGCGCGAATACTTTAGTATCGATCTATCGCTTTTATCACATCAAATTTCTGTGATATATCGTAATAAAATATAATAGTTTGGCACGCGCGTGTGTGCGTAGTGTTTGTAGGTCTATGTGTGGTATATATATAAATACATACATACTTCACATAAATACACAAAATGTTCCAAACAAACCGTACGAATACATGAGAAAGAATATGTGTTAAATTAAAATGATGATACGAGGTATAATTGATTGTTTCCATTATAACAGCGCTACATCTCATTTTATTGAATAAAATTCCGTAACAAAACGATAAATCAAATAGAAGCTTGTTGTTTGACCAAAAATATGAGTAGGAAATGCACGCATGACAGACATTTGTTTCCACTTTAGTGCCTTGGAAAATAAGCTGATAATTTTACTATATATTTCTATGTTGAGCTTATGGGTTTGTTTGTTAGGGAAATCCGTTAACAGTTTGAGAATGGATGCAATTCGAAAGCAAACTTATGTATGCGCTTATAATTTTTTTGTAAGTAATTATTAAAAGCGTTTGGGTTTTCACAAAAATGCAGAATGGTTGTATATGAAAAATGTTCTGTTTAAAGAAAATATATTGTACTTCAGCCGAAATAAGTTAATGTCGTCAATTTTTTTCTCTTTCTTATTATGTACTGTAACTAGGCATTTGACATGGTTTCAAATTTTCGTTTCAAATGAACAATACGAGGCACGAAATTAAATATGACAACTCAAATTGCAGGCAATGTGCGAATTTGGGCCTACGTACAACGTGATTGCACTTCCCCTGTACTTAATTACAAGCGTCATTATTCTGCTGAAGTTTAATTGTGAGCCTTATCCCCCTCCCCTTTTTTTGTTTTTTCTCGCTTTTTTTGTGGCAATTTACGGGGAGCTACGTTATTATTCAAACTAAAACTCCGCACTGAAAAATTGAAACGTGGAACATTTCTCCAAACAGTGCAATTGGTCGATCACCAGGGAATATTTACTACTGTACTAACTAATGTTTTACTGATTATTTAATTATCTTTACTTCACTAATTTATCGATACGGAGTAACAGATAACACTACTGTCCAGGAACAGATTCTCTGTGCGTTTCTCAGATTTCCTTATAAGTGACTCCATGTTACGAAACATTCATGCGATTCTTGAATTGACAAATTTTGTTGTAAATGCAATAAAATAGCCCATTTTCTCGTAAAACTGATGTAGCGATAGTAATTTCGTATTTCTTACAGCCTATCTAAGAAAAATACGTTATGAAGTATTATTAGGCTCTACATTTCAAACCTTGAAATAGACACTCGTGATTGGATATCCGACGTGTTTCAAAATAAATAGTGGTATCCAATTACAAAAAAAAAAGCTATTTTAAATCGCAAGTAACACTTGAACTTAGTTTGTATTAACTGAAGGAATACTTTCTTGAAAACCAATTGTGTCGCAATTTAACATTTAGAGCATTTTGTGGATGATAGTGAACAAAACAAAGTTAGCATTGGCGTGCCCTCAAATGTAAAAAAATCTTAGTATTTTGTCTGTAATCGCATCGCTGTATTTTTACAGGTGTTAAACATGTAACTACCGACTGTGTCTAAATTGAAACATACCAATACGCAAATAACTAAATGATGAATTTGCCAGTTCGAACACGACCAATGTGAGTGGTAATGCCACTGATTGAAATCATTGAAACGGGTTTAGAATTAATGTATCGAAGCTCAGTGAGAGTCGGCGGATCTTTGAGATGTTTCAAGGAGCATTTTCATCACTATTAGCTGAGAAAGGGTGTTGGTAAATCGTACTGCCAACATTCACGACCCAGCAACTGTATATCCGTTTCACACGTGATGTGGCGCCAATATGTAGGACAGTCGATATGTCGACCGCGTTAACGACCTATGCCTAGTTCTGCCAACTATTACTCAAATATACGGAAGGGAAACTATCATTTGTACTATGAACTTCCGTGCTATAGCGAGGCGGTTGGTCTCATACGCCAGAAATACAGCTCTATGCCATTTTTCAATCAGCGCCTAGGGAACAGGGCCTGTTAGGTGCTGAACAGATCAACAAGGAACATGCCACATCATGAAATCATAAGGTTGCCAATTAAACGAAAAGCTCGCTTCCAACAGAATAACTCGGCTAATCAGTGAGAGGTTATGCCAGTATCAAAGGGATCGCCGCGACATTAGCTTCAGTGTAGGGGAGACTGGGTACGGTTGTAACAATTTTGCTTTGATCGCTCGTAGCATTGCCATTATGGCTGTAAACAACAAATAAGTCGCTTGACATAGAAGAGTACTCATTTGTCTTCAAATTAATATTAAACTGATAGGCCTAGATGCGGTAGTTGCCAGACAGGAGACGCTTCACAAAACGTGTGCCAACTGTTATAACTGAGCCCATGCCAAGGACGGTTGTAACAGTGATGGGGGTCAGTTGAAACATACACTAATAATACACAATGCTCGCATTTCAATCAGCTTTATTATTAATAAATCACACGTGAGTATTTTTACATTATTTAATGTTAATATGGCGCAATTTTGGTAACATTTTAAACAGTCTTCTTTAATAACTTTATAAAATTTAACATTTTCAGTTGAAAGACCGAAATATATATCTGCACAACGGATGAGGTATTTGGCGAGTAGATGTTCTTGATCTTCCGAAAAGACTCTGTTATGAGCTACATATCCCATAATAACATTTTCTGCCTCGACACCTTCGTTCGTGGCATCTCTCTTTCGTATGTATCGTAGCAGAGAGACGTGGTTAACACTGTAGATCTCCGCTGCTCGTCTCAAAGAACTCCCACTTTTAACTTAGTCGTATCCATCCTTGTAACGTGATATGTCGCTTACACCTCTCGATGTCTTCCTGGCACGTTTCCTGGGCTTATGCAATGTAAAACAAAAATATTACTAATATTACAATCGTATCCACCCCCCGCCCCCACACACACACACAGTCAATGTGCCAGTGAAATGGTCTCACAGGTGAGAGAAAATAACCTACACAAAAAACTAATTACTGTTTACTTACCTCTTAAGTCCACTAATTACGTAAGAAAAATCTCAAAACATAAATTATAATTTTAATGAAGCAACTCAAGAAAGAAATCGATCAAACATACTTACTTTTGGGTGACAAAACACAATAGGTCCCTCTACAAGCGAACAAAGCGCGCGGAGGGTGACGTAACACTGCCGATCAGGTTCGTATAGGCAAGCCGCGTGTCTTTCCCCTTGCACCCCTCATTTTTCCGTGGATAGTTCTGCGAATATTCGAGTTGTTACAACCGTACCCTGTCTCCCCTACTTACTTATCGAGTGTCTGTGCGATTTTATTATTCATAGGCCGCCTTCCGTTACTCACTGATTTCACTGGTCAGTAATTTCAGTAACGTCAGCTAATGTTCCGATATTACTGATGAGCACTGATGATCACTGACCCTCATTTCCGCGTGACACTGGGCGTCACCCTGTGCGAGGCTATATAGAGCACTGAAAGAACTGAATTTACTGATGATGCAAAGGTTATAGTGTGTCAGTGAAACACGATTTTGGCGGGTGATTCAAGTTGTCCAGTTCTCCGAGATAAATAAAATGTGCATACGGAAAGATCATTACATACAAAATAGTCCTTATCGAAAATCCAATTAAAAGTACGACAAAAATAAACTCAAAACAGATTTATATTTTGTTAGAAAAATTGCCTTCCTGTAGTCAAACTATTATGAATAATTGTTTTGTAATGCCTAAGAATTATTTTAATTCAAGAGAGAATTGTGATAATTCTTAAATTCATAATTTAATTCCTTTTATTTAATTTTAACAAATACCAATGCCGAGCGTTCTGAAAAAATGAAGCTACTGACGAGAAAATTAATTACTGTTTACTGCTGGCTTTTACCTTTCTGCTGACGAACACTGATGAACCATCAGTGCTCATCAGCAGTAACGGAAGGCGGTAATAGCTGTGTTATACTGCTGTATGCAAGCCTACAGACACATAACACTTAATAATATAGAGGTGAAAGAACCACTTATACGGCAAACTTAAGCCGCACACACCAGCAAAATGGCTTCAACAGCACCGATAGCCAATCTACACCTGGTAATCTACCCGCTGGCAGGCAGTCAGGGGAATAGGGAACCTTTTGCAGAATGCGATAGCCAGTCAGACATTCGGCACGTTCCAGAGCCTCTCATAGCCAATCAGAAAACCGGTACGCTTACTTAAAATGAACCGCCACGCTATTTCGTCTCTGTGTACGAACCTACTCTGTGCTACAGTTTATTTTTCGAGGCATCGCACGAATCAGTGCAATCTACTGGAAACTTTTTTTTATATCTCATCTGTCCAGGAGAATTTGTGATGTGTAAAGGCGGACAATATCCTGTTGGTAAACTATCATCACAAAACAAAACCAGGTTAACTGATGAAACCTAAATTGATAGGACTTTGAATTGTCATCTGATAGCAAGCCTAGATATTATTATGCCAACTGTAGTTAAAATAGGTTAGCAACAGTTACCAATGTCCGCATTCCCCATTGAAAATATTATCCTAACGTAATCAAAAGGGAGCGGGAGTCACCATAATAGCTACGATAACGCAAACGGGACTGATGTCACTCCTGCCCGTTGGAAGAGACAACGACTTCGGAGACACTGCACGAATTTTCCGGTCGTCACCTTCCTCGGCATGACGAAGAACCTTCTGGACCAAGTCATCGCAGCTATATAAGTTATGGAATGCCTCTGTGTCGAGTCTTCAAAGCAGAGATTGAGAATGACAAGCTGGGCTATAAAAAAATAGGACTTGTTTGTTTCGAGAGTGACAGATATTCGGTTGATGTAAATTTATGGCAATGGAGTTGGGAGTGGAGTGGAGAGGTTTGGGCGAACCGAGTTCAATCCCCTTCCGGGTCACTTTCGGATTTTTCACAATTAGGAATCGTGCCAGACGATGCCGCTGGTCGGCAGGTTTTTTCGGGGATCTCCCGTTTCCCCCCGCCCTTGCATTCCGGTGCTGCTGCATTATCACCTCATTTCACCCTCATCGGCTCAAATCAACAATTCCACTGTTTCAACAGTAGGTAACAGCTAATTAACTAAAGATTCTGTTAAATAAATCTACTGCTCGAAATCACTGATTCAGATTTGGAGTGTACATTCCAGCAAACAGGTTTGTTCAGATAATTGTTTTGTTCGTCGTCTTCGGTGCTGTTTAAAGCAGAACGTAATTGTTGCAGACGGTGTGTGGGGCGACACCCGACACGCCGGGAGCAGGTGTCCGCGAAGAAAGACGACGCCGACGATGGTTGCAGCAGCTGTAACGCCGTCCCTCGCGGCAGCTCCCCCCCCCCCAAATTCTTTCACGTAACGGCTGTATTATACAGCGCCAATTTCCCCCGCGTCACGGCAAATTTCATATTCCGCGCCGCACTACGCCGGGGGGACGTCGCGCGACGAATGCGCGCCACTTTTCCAGCAGGATAACTCGTCGGACGGCGAGGAAATATTTCTTTACTTAACTGCAGTCGACGGGATTGTTGTACGCTCGGGATCAAACGCCCGTCGTCTGCTCGCATCTTGTACACACAGCCCTCTCGGTAACGGCACTATCACATAATGGCTAAGACCGTATTAAAATTGAACATTTCGTTATTTAGAAATTTGCTTTTTAGTACGTTTCAATTATGATTCTGTCGACGGTCACTTGTTTGGCAAGAGTTAGGTACAACACATCTAAATTATGGTCCGGGAAATATTTTTTTTAAGAAAATGTAAATGTTAAAATAAATGTAAAAACTATATTAATATTTGAAATACCTGGATGTTTTCTAATTGGAAAACTATAGGCCTTGCATGAATATTTTGCAATATGTTACTGTAACTGTAAACAAAATTACTATTAGGCCAAATGATCTGGAGCACTAAATATGATGACAAAGAAAAATTATTTATTCTAAAGTCAGTTAATTATATTTTACATCTTTATTTTATAGGTTAAACTAACGTAAAGTCTCCAGATGTAAACAAGTATGGCAGAATTTTTAGTAATTTCATGTTTTCGCAAAGGTTCGCTGCACAGAAAAAAAAACTAAATACGAAATTACAAAATACGTCATCTTTTTTGTATACGAGAACGGGTAACGTAACCACTTCGGCAACAAAATCTGCCAATTTGAACAAGAACTAGTTATAAAGAAGTTAAATGCCTTGGTGGCTCCTTTGACGTGGCTATACTCATTCGCTGATTGGTCGCGCGAGTCTCTGGGAACGGGTTTTGTGTCTGATCGGCTACAACAAGATGCGAAATACTCCCTTTTGGCTGGGCTACCAGCTGGCAAGTACAGTATGTTACCGAGTGCTGATTGGGAAATGAAGTTCAGACATGTTTGCTGGCTAGTGACGCCATTTTGCTTGCGTGTGTGATTGAAGTTACCATGTATAAGCTGCTGTTTCACCTCTATATTCTTAAGTACTCTGTGCCCGGTCTCATCATATGAGAGTGACGCCTTATAGTTAGGGCCAGTGACTTTTCGCGTAAAAATCTGAGCACACAGTAGACTTCAATACTATATACACACCTCAGCTGTTGTCATACCTCCATTGGCTGCTGGTGCCGTGTCCGTCTTTGACTAAACCACTCAGGTGTAAGCAACTCCGACACTGAACATTCGTGATTCGTGCGCAAACGTTTAACCCGGGCCAGAAAATTTTTTAGACAATCAAAGAAGCTGAACGGCCCTACAGTGCTTTGGACTGTATCTTGTCTTATAGTCCATTCACGGTTACTTCTAACTATTATGAAACTCTAATAAAATTCTACTTCCAGGATATTCCTCCGCATTATGCAGACAATACACCAGAGGGCCGAAGCACCGCATTCGTGAACACTCGCTGTAATAATATTTTGTATGACAACTATGTATTTCTTACTAGGCATTACCAACACATCTATTTTATCTCTGTCTTTATTCATATTAGTTATAAATTCAATATTATAATTGTTAGATAAAATATAAGTAAAAGTTAAATTTAACCTAATATAATTATGTTTAAGTTAACACAAGAATAAAACGATTTTGACACAAGACATATTTAGGAAAAAATCAAACACGTCATACATGGGGTATTTTTTGAAAGGGTTGATTAAAAAAGTGTGAAGAAACCGCGAATAGGAAATAGCAATCAGAGTTACCGAAAACATAATTTTTCAAACGAAATTTTGTTTCCGCGGAAAAAAGGAATGTTTTTTCTTTTAATTTTACGTTGCTCATTAATACGTCGGAATTCTTTCAGTTAAAATAATGCGCATTGTAAACGTAAATACACACATATACGCGTATATTTATCAAATGTCTCGTCCATTTATGATTAAAAGCCTGACATTTTCATACTTTTGCATATTACGACTGCATTTTTTTTCTAAGTCGAATTTTTTAATTATGAATTTTCTTCTGGTCTGCGATTTTTTTTATTTATAATATTACGATGCGGCAGACTAGTATTCTGGAATAGTTACACGATACCCCATTTTAAGACGTTTCGCTCCCACTAAATTAAGTGGTTATTTCGAATCCCTGAGAGGGCAGTAAGTGCGATATTCCCGTGTGTTGCAAATGCACTCCTGTAGTGACAACTGCTACACGCATTGGAGTGGGCCAAGAAAATACCTTTAATTTCACCGCTACCTTACTGTTTTTTAAGGGGATTTTAGTGTAAAAAAATTGTCTTGAAGAACTTTATGTCATTCGCTTAAAATCTTACGTGGCTACACGATAATGCCTGGATCAGATATGTGTGAAAATAATCCATATCACCAGCGCCCCTATAAACGTTATTCGATCTATGTAACCAAACGGTTTAGAAAGCTCCAGCGAAAAACCTCCTTTTAAAAAACTATTTAATAATTTTTATCAGTCTTTCCTTACGAGTATAATTTTAGTACATGAGTGTAGTTTTTCGAATGTCCCATAAAGTGTGTTACTCAAGAAAAATTTATATAACGAATTGTTTAGGTATAAAAATTGTGGTATAGAATCGTTATTGTGGCATCGAACAGTGAAGCACACGTTTATCTTTAATTTCTTGCCTTAAAATGTCCGTAGAGGCTGTGAGTAGGGCCATGTGATTTTCAGGAACAGATTTACATGTAGGTTAGACTTGAATATTCTGTGCGCACACCTGCACCTTTTATTTGCTAATGGCCACGTTTGTTAGTTGACCAATGATCTTACCTGTGGGTAAATAATTCGCAAACCATCTTACTGGTCTAGGTCATAACTGGTTCATATTACTGTAGACGAAAATATGGCCTACAGCTTATTGACCGTGACAACGAAACAAGTGTTGCGTCGAATTAAGTACAGAATGCATCATAAAACAGTTTTTCCACCTGAAACCGCAAGTTAAAGTGGGACTGAAAGGGTAAAGTTACTACGTTACTGCAACTAAACGCGAAATCTTTTCGCTAAAAACAGGCATCCCTAGCGATGAAGAAACTGATGTTGGAGTATGTGCCGCCCCGAGCTCTCCATTGCTTTCAGGCTTTGAGCACGCAAAATGGCTCCAGCCAGGCACCGCCCTTAACGAACCTCGGCTGGAGATTCCTCTCCGCGGCTGATGATGCTGGAGCGAAAGATGGAGAAAGGGGGTGATCACAGCCACTGTCTGCGCCCCATCTCATTAAGCATCGGCGAAGATGATGGCCGGTTTCCCGCCGGAGTAGGGATTAAGGGGAACGGAGGGAATTGGAAATAATTTGCCTATCTATCGGCCGCCCCTAGCTCGGAATGGCGGATATTCCAGTTATGACGGCTGTAACTGGCTCCGACCGAGGGTTCTGCACATTCCAGCAGGGAAACTCTAGCTGGGAGGAGCTTCTTGGAATGCCGAACCTCCTCAGAATTTACTGGGGTATCAAACCGCGTATTTAGGATTCACGCCGTCGTCGGCTGAAATTACCCCGTGTTACAGTGCAACTGCCAAGAAAAACAGCCCTCGGCAGGATTGCGGTATGATGTGGTTCTCTTAAGGGTTCCGCCTGCCTGGCGCTTCAACTGCGTTGCTGAGTGTTTGACATCCTGGTTTCTCTGACGAAATTATAAAACGTGCCCCCATTATTATTACATACAAGTAATTAGAAGTGACCGGTTCTGGAGCAAGGGATGATTAATGGGTACAAGGGGACAAGCCGGCAGATATCTTGGATAAATTTACAAGACAACCTCCTTCTCACAGATTCCTCGCCAGCAGCTGTTATCTTGGATTTGCTTTCTTTCCCTCCTGCTCCATCATTCCACCTCAGCACATCGTGCTCATGCATTCTGTTTGGGGGTTATCTCATATTCCTGCCAGTCTCTCTTGTCTCTCACATTCTATCCGTCTAGTTTTTTTTTTCGCATATGCTTCCTGTTCTCCCTCTCCACCTCACCCTCCAGAGTTATCTCTAGCGTTCTAACAGGAACGAGTCTCGTGTTCTGTCATTCCACCATTGGTTTTCTCAATTGAAGTTACGTAATTACTAAATCCAAATTATAATAATACGTTATAGCAATAACAATAATAAATACCATACATAAGGATAGCTAACTGATAAATAGAACATAACCTACTGATACCTGCCAAATGCTGAAGTTTGGAAGTAGGTATTGATTCTGCTCTGCGGCGTGAGGCGCCAGCACTTGATGCTAGCCCTCAGTGATAGGGCGTAGGAATACGTCGACACAGTTGTCTCTAGGTCCAATTTACTAATAAATTACACTTTATTTGTGAGTTCACATAATCGAGTTTTATTGTTGCTTGAACAGGTTAACTGGTACATGAACTCACGAGACAAACTCCCTCCCTTTTCTGTACGTAGATTACGTGATACTTGGCGCGGCGATTTTGCGTCGTGGGGGGGGGGGGAGATTCTTCACACTTGGTGTAGAACTACTTATCTGACACTGCTGCGCTGTCTTCCCTCGGCTGGCGGCTTGGTGAGGCGTACCGACGCCTGGCCTTGAAGTTCCTCATTCTAGGGTCCATGCAAGACTCTGCGTTTGACGACGTCGGACTGACTTTTCTCGGATGCTTCCCGCCGCACGTCCCGCTTGACGGCCTCCGACTGAGGTCGACGTCGTGATGCATTCTCGATCCTCGACTGACTCCAGCTGACTGACTGATTCGACGTCTCTCCACGGACTGCCTGTTGCTCCCCCCTTCGTGTGGTTTCGTAGCGTCCATCACCATATTCAACTTGCCCCATCTCTGCATGTGTCCGGAGTGCTTGTCGTCCCCCTGGGTCATAAAACACGTGGCCGCTGCTCGTGTGGTCCGCAGCCGGCGTGGCGTCGTCCCTTGGTTCTGGCCTGGAAGTTTATTGTCCCGTTCTGCACGCACGTCCGCTAAAAGCTCTCATGGTTTATTGCGGTACAAGCCCGGGACAGGCGCAGCTGGTGGTGGGATCTCGGTGTCCCTTGGGCAGCTGCAAAATGCAGCTGTGTCCGCGCCCTGGTGCCTTCCGTTGTCTCCGGATGTCGTCTGCACGTGCAGGAACAGTTTCACGTGCAGAAACCTTTGGTAGGGTGCCTTTGCAGCTGCGAGGGTCCTGGCGTCACTCTGCTGGCACGTCCACAAAACCTTTAATCCTTATTGCGGTCGTACGCCCGCGAGCTTCGCCAGAGTGTGTGTTCTGACGAATAAAATAAGGGACGTCGAATGCATCAAACTCCCCACCGCTCCTTTCGTCGGTGGACGCTCTGCATTTCTTCCTCTTATGGTTGTCCTCTGGGCTCATCGCAGTTCTGTGCGCGCGCGCAGCGCTGCGCTTGTGCTGCTGGGAGGCAGCGAAAGCAGCTGGGGCGGCCTTCTGCTTCTGACCTTGTTAGGGGAGGGAAGGGGCGGTTCCCCTCCATACTATGTCGCGTGGCCCTGGCAGTGCGTCTGAGGGAAAGTTAGGGCTTCTGCCTCACAAACCAGTTTGTGAGGGGCACACCCTCTTACAATTTTAGAACATCGCAGGCCCGCAAACCCTAGGCAATGCT
>NQII01000011.1:1276035-1286828 GCA_002778355.1 Clitarchus hookeri
GCCCTTCAACACGAAAAAAAACACATCGTTTTCTCCTCCGACCTTGTGACTCGTGACTCGTACCCGAAAGAAACAACTTACAATGGCTGAGGCCCTAAATCTCAAATTCTAATACATAGTTACACCTTTTTATCCACGTAACTTGTCAACGGCAAACGACAAGCGAACATCGGTAAACCCTAAATCACCATTGCTACATAATGAGACTGATGAAGTGAAACGATGAAGTGAAACATCGGTAACAATAATAACCACTAACAAACCTAGCGGTAAACGACTGGTACATAACGTCATGCATGGCCCTGGCCATGATGTGAACACACGTTATTTATGAGGGCAGGTAGGCCTCTCAAAACAAACTCCCTGGCGGTCTTTTACTCGCTCTGACTCTGGCGGTAAAAAAACTCATATTCCTATCTTGACTGGCGGCTTAACTCTCGAATTTCACCTTACACCCTAACCGTTGTTAAACATAACACCAACTCTGATGAGCTAAAATCACGCGAATTTAAACGTATTTTAATTACCGCGGCACTGTCACTCTACCGCATAAAACCACTGCATACCTTAAGAAATTCTTACTAAAACTCTAGGCTAAAGATTTCAAAAGACCGGACAGATTTTTTTTTTCACTTGTAGAAATACTTTAACACAATATAAAATGACTGATTTAAAACCACGATTCTCGCCCTCAGCGTCGTTACACGAAATATATCCATCACAAGCGGCCCACTCATACAACAAAAATGTATTATAAACTTCAGTCAAGGCCATAAGCCATGACAATTAAGAAATTAAATAACTCGCATATGGTTCTCTACACTATATTTAGTAGGCAGCTTTTTCCCGTAACACTTTACATACTATATACCTCCAGTAACAGGTATATGAAAATTAATTCTTAGCCACTTAACCAAACTTTGGCGATTAAAAAGTATTAAGGTTATTGCCACTGTATGTGTAGTGACAGGTTGTAATTCTTACTGGCATTTCTTACTGGTATCTGTTGGGTTTACTTTAAACACACTCCCTGCCGCCTGACGAGCGGTCTGACGGGGCAACGATACACACGACACTGCCTCGGGCAGTGAAGTACACACACTCGTAAACAATGCTTTACAGTGGTAACCAACAAGTACAATCACTGTTGATACACAGTGGTAAACAAAGAGTAAACAAAATACAAACATCGGTGAAAATCTATTAATTGGGGACACACAAGTACAAACAATCAGTAACTGGCAAACAGTGCTGTTGATGAATTTAGCTCGGGTACAATGAGACAGATGTCCTGCCACTGTTGTTGCGGACTTTCGTGGTTTCTACTGTGCATGTTTGAACACATAATTACACTACAACATTGACTTGATCAGTTGGCTAAAGGCCTCTCCACACTTCGTACTTGCGGTTTTGAAATTAATGAAACTAATCGGTCACTTTGCACTCGGTACACAAAATATCTTCTTCTGCACGGTCTCGCCTTTGTTTCTCTAGGGTGAGGGGGGGTGTAGCGTAGTTGACACTTTACCTGGTGCTGAATGCCTTCGCGGCCCCTGGATTAGGCGGGGCCTGAAGAAGTCCCTGCACGGTCTCGCCTTTGTTTCTCTAGGGAGAGGGGGGGTGTAGCGTAGTTGACACTTTACCTGGTGCTGAATGCCTTTGCGGCCCCTGGATTAGGCGGGGCCTGAAGAAGTCCCGTCGGTTGTTTACTATGGCCGGCTGGACTACCCGCAATGTGGGGTTGGGCAGCCTGCTGGGGGGTGGGGGAGGGGGAAGGTCACCCCTTCTTCCATCTCTCATTTAGTTTACGGCTGCGCGCTGCTGTCTCGTCCCGCCGAACAGTCGGGTCTGCATGGTACAGCCTCGCCACGCTGAAGTTGGCTGGGTTCGACTCTCTGCCGATGCAGTCCGCTTCCTTCCTTCTTCATTTTCTCCGCGGCCGCTCCCTCTCGCGTCGTTGACTCCCACGTTTATCACCGCGCTCGCTAGACGGCCATTTTCTAGCGTTTCTCTTCGCTTGCCTCTCTTCGCCTTCTCGTCGTCCGTTTTATATCGCTTCGTCTTCTTCACACGCAGCTTCCCGTACGCGTTAAGCTTCGCGGCCGTCAGGCCTGGCTGGCCTTTAACTCCCGCGCGCACTCCCGGGTTGTTTTATCTTCGGGCACCGACTGCGCGATCTTACTGGGTTTATTTGGCAGCTTGATTTTACCCTTATCTCGCAGTCTCTGTACCATACAGTGAACTATTTTTCCTGCCCTTTCTCTGCCGCTCCTCCAAGTGGTCTTATGGCGGGCGGAAATACTGGTATACATGTTCGGACAATGTTGCTATTCCCCATCCANACTCCCACATTTATCACCGCGCTCGCTAGACGGCCATTTTCTAGCGTTTCTCTTCGCTTGCCTCTCTTCGCCTTCTCGTCGTCCGTTTTATATCGCTTCGTCTTCTTCACACGCAGCTTCCCGTACGCGTTAAGCTTCGCGGCCGTCAGGCCTGGCTGGCCTTTAACTCCCGCGCGCACTCCCGGGTTGTTTTATCTTCGGGCACCGACTGCGCGATCTTACTGGGTTTATTTGGCAGCTTGATTTTACCCTTATCTCGCAGTCTCTGTACCATACAGTGAACTATTTTCCTGCCCTTTCTCTGCCGCTCCTCCGAGTCGTCTTATGGCGAGCAGAAATACTGGTATACATGTTCGGAAAGGGTCACTATTCCCCATCCAGGAAATATTTCCCCGGCGCTCCGGTTACTGTATTTCTGTTTTTCTTCGGGCACCGACTGTGCGATNTGTTGCTATTCCCCATCCAGTGAATTAGTACTTACTTTTTTCCTATTTTATCTTTCACCGGCACTACAGTTACTGTAGTTTGTCGGCGCGGTAGTTTACCCGTCCGCCTGAACCCACGTCCTTTTCACCATCCAGTGAAAGAGACCTATCTTCGCTAATACGTCCTCCTGCCCGCTACTGGCATCCGCTCCACGTTTCCGCTCCCGTTCGCTAATTTCTCCCTCGTTTTTCTCGTCGTTCTTCGGCACAGTAATTACCTGTCTGCCTGACACCTCGTCCTTTTTCACCATCCAGTGAAATAGACCTCCCCTTCTTCGCTAATACGTCCTTCTGCCCGCGCCTGGCATCTCCTCTGCGTTCCCTCTCCCGTTCGCTAATTTCTCCCTCGTTAATTGGAACTCCTTAAAGTAATATTGCTGGATGCTACAGGGTGTTTTGTCATAGCCTCCCTGAAGTCTGTGTTTAGCCTGGCTGGCTCGTTACCGTTCACCGCCTGGTGACCTAGTAACCCACTGGGGGTTTCTATTATTCTCCGCCTTCCTTCTAAACTCCGTGCACGCCTGCGCCTGCCCTTCTCTCGTCCGGTTTATTGCCTCACTCCCTTTTTCGGCTATACTGTCGGTAACTGGGTGCCACAAGGGATAATTTTATTTTAATTTTTATTTTAGTTTATGACCCCTCGAAGTCATAAATGTGCTAGCTGCTTGGTTGGGGCACGGTCCCTTTACTCCCGGGTGCTTCAGTTTGTCCTTGCTTCCATCTATACAGACTTCAGCGGGCCCCACATTGGGTGCCAAAAATTGATACCTGCCAAATGCTGAAGTTTGGAAGTAGGTATTGATTCTGCTCTGTGGCGTGAGACGCCAGCACTTGATGCTAGCCCTCAGTGATAGGGCGTAGGAATACGTCGACACTGTTGTCTCTAGGTCCAATTTACTAATAAATTACACTGTATATATGTGTTCACATAATCGAGTTTTATTGTTGCTTGAACAGGTTAACTGGTACATGAACTCACGAGACAAACTCCCCTCCCCTTTTTCTATGTAGGCTACGTATGGTTTGACGCGACGACTGGCATCATGGGGGGGATGGGGAGATTCTTCACACTTGGTGTAGAACTACTTATCTGACACTGCTGCGCTGTCTTCCCTCGGCTAGCGGCTTGGTGGGGCGTCCCGATGCCTGGCCTCGAAGTTCCTCATCCTCGGGTCCATGCAGGACTCTGTGTCTGACGACGTCGGACTAGCTTTTCTCGGATGCTTCCCGCCGCACGTCCCGCTTGACGGCCTCCGACTGAGGTCGACGTCGTGATGCATTCTCGATCCTCGACTGACTCTGGCTGACTGACTGACTGCTCGATCTGCGACTGACTGATTCGATGTCTCTCCACTGACTGCCTGTTGCTCCCCCCTTTGTGTGGTTTTGTAGCGTCCATCACCATATTCATTTTGCCCCATCTCTGCACATGTCCGGAGTGCTTGTCGTCCCCCTGGGTCATAAAACACGTGGCCGCTGCTCGTGTGGTCCGCAGCCGGCCTGGCGTCGTCCCTTGGTTCTGGCCTGGAAGTTTATTGTCCCGTTCTGCACGCACGTCCGCTAAAAGCTCTCATGGTTTATTGCGGTACAAGCCCGGGACAGGCGCAGCTGGTGGTGGGATCTCGGTGTCCCTTGGGCAGCTGCAAAATGCAGCTGTGTCCGCGCCCTGGTGCCTTCCGTTGTCTCCGGATGTCGTCTGCACGTGCAGGAACAGTTGCACGTGCAGAAACCTTTGGTAGCGTGCCTTTGCAGCTGCGAGGCTCCTGGCGTCACTCTGCCGGCACGTCCACAAAACCCTTAATCCTTTTTAGGTCGTACGCCCGCGAGCTTCGCCAGAGCGTGTGTTCTGACGAATAAAATATAGGGACGCAGAATGCGTCACTACAAACTACTTACTGTAAATGTATAGTATGCAACACATAAATTATCGTAACATACACATAAAAGCAAATACCGAAACCAAATATTGGTGAGATTATATAACTGATGTGACATGCTCGACCAAAGGTCACTGTGACAATAATTCAGGTCACACATTCTTTATATACAGCGCCGGAGAAAGCCAATGTAAACTACGCGGCAACGCTCCGTGAGTCTAGGCGTTGCCGCAATGGTAGCTCCGTAAGACCAATGTTAAATTATCGGCGGATGTATATCCGCCAGCGCTGATAAGCACTAACTCATATATCTCATTCTCAATGCTAAATTTGTTTTCGCACATGTTAAATGTTCTTTAAAACAATTATCAATAATACCATTATAATAAATGGGACACAATTTTTGCATCCAAAATATCAAGACAGCTTACTGAATTTTTCACGGAAGGGATAGCATCTTTACACTGCATTGGTGGGTGCATAATATTTTTTTACACTGGGATATATTAACCTTTTCAAATATGCTAGGATAATGTGGATCAATAATCAATACTGTCACCGGCGAAAGGAACCTAACTATTTTATACGGGCCGCGTCGTTTCATGGCTAACTTGGTACTAAAAAAATCGATTATGAACTGAGGTGATGAGCTTCAACTAAAATTAAATCACCTGGTTTAAAGTTTAAGACTTTATAAGAAACATTACTCTTCTGTTCAATTTTTTGGTGATACGTAATTAAGTTACGTGTCACATCTGCCCATTTTTCTTCCAATTTTTTATTACTCACATTCTCCAAACAAATGCTATGGAGTGACCATACATTTATTAGCGGGTGCATCAAGCGTCTTCCCAAAAATACCTCGGATGGAGCATATTTATGAGTACTATGTTATTAAAACACAGAAAAATAAAATACAACACGTCATCCCAGTTACGTTGCGTATCACATTGAAAACTACGTCCGGCAATTTTAATGTTTCAATTCACCCGTTCTACTTAATTTGCCTGAGGTTGACACGGAGCTGTTCGCACCATCTTTAACCCCCATATAAAAGTTAAATCTCTGAACTCCTGAGAAATAAAATACATAGCATCATCAGGTACTACAAACACGGGCAAGCCAAAAACACTATATAATCTCTGCATAACTACCTTACAAATTTATCCTGCCTTTGTGGCACGCAACAGAAAAACAAACAAAATTTGCTGAAAATATCTATAACAACAAGGACATACCACGTCCAAATAAATGCGCTACCAAGAATATGATGCCACCGAACCGGCACATTGTCCTTCTGGTATTTGATTTTTCGGCTTTGCATGCTGGCACGCATCGTAACACTTCACCAAATTTTTTAAATCGTTTCGCACTCCTGGCCACGTAAAAAGTTCTAACACACGTATTATTGTTTCATCCCGTCCTACGTGTCCTCCGTAAAAGGATTCATGATAATATTTCAAAATCATTGCTCTTAGTTTTTCAGGTACAAAAACTTTGAATTTGCCTCTCTTTGTCCATCCTTCTAGAAATACTTTATAAACTACGTATTAAGAATTTCCATATTTAATTTCAGAGAGTATGTGTTTATGTTCCGTATCAGAATTTCGGTGTTCTTTTATATCAATAAAAGCACTGGGAAACTTTCACAACTTATTTAATTCCAAAACATTTATACCAGCAGAAACTGAATCAGACAACAGACTATTCACAGCGGCCCCATTTTCCACTACCTCAAACTCTTATTCGCAATACATGTGGGACAACGCATCCACTACAGAATTATCGATGTTCTTTATATGCTGCACGGTAAATTTAAAACGAGAGAGGCGCACTAACTACTGTGCCAATCTACCAGCCGGCTTCTGTGATTTAAACAACCAGCTAAGAGCATGGTTATCAATAAATAAAGTAAATGGAACATGATCTAAATAATCCGAAAACATTTCCATTATCCAATAAATGGCGTAAACACTCTTTTTCATAAATAGTAGATATCCTGAGTTAATAATTTACTGTCGTATGCTACCGGCACAAAATTACCGTCTTTCTTTTGGTTCAAACACGCCCCCACGGCCACGAAACTTGCATCACAGTGCAAATAAATTCTTCAGAAAATTTTGGTAAACGCAAGGCAGGAGGAGTAGCTAACATTTCTTTTAATTTTTGAAAAGCGCTTTCTTGTTCCGCGTTCCACACAAAAGGTACATTTTTTCTTTTCAACTGGTTTAATGGGTCTGTAAAGTCAGAAAAATTTGGAATAATTGTATTACAAAAAGCAACCATTCCTAAAAATCTTTTAACACCTCTTAAATTTTTTGGTTGTGGAAAATTAACAACATATGTTATTTTTTCAGGACCAGTGCGTAAATTACCCTCTGAAATAATGTATCCTCCATATCGCACATTTTGTTGTGCCCAACTAGTTTTTTCTGGGTTCATTGTCAGACCAGCCTTCCTTAAAGCGTCTAACACTGTCCGCAAATGTTTAAGGCGTTCCTCAAAAACGTGTTACTGTACAAGCAGATTACATCAATGTACTTAAAGACGAGCTCATACAAGTGACGTCCTAACACGTAATTAAACACTCGGGACAGACATTACGGCCCTGAATTTACCCCCACGGGCAGACGCGTCCACTGGTACAACCCCCAAGGGGTACAAAACGCAAACGGCGCTCTACTGTCAGGATGTAAATCACAATATAAAAAAGCAGAATTCCAATCCAATATGGTGAAGTATTTAGCTCTTTAAAGTGTTGGAAAACAGTTTCCATAACTGGCACCGAATATGAATCAACATACAATTTTTTATTAACCTTTCTATAATCACGTATTACCCTACATTCACGCGGTGTTTTTTTCGGTAACAAAAAATTTGGGCTCGCATACAGACTAGTGAATTCCTCTACAATTCCCTGTTCCTTTAAATCATTGATTAACTGCTTAAATATTTGCATTTTGGGCGCAGACACACTGTATGGCACGCACACGACAGGCTCGCTATCTTTTAATTTCAAAACAACAGGAATCCCTTAACAATGCCCTACCTTTGACGTAAGCATATCACTATATTCTGTTTTCAACTGGTCTAATGCCTGGAATATCTCTTCAGAATGTTGTAATAATTGAATCTTTTGACAGCGTGAAGGATTAATTTGCAAAGCAATAACGGTCTCAGGGGAAAAACTAAATTTCAACACTTTTCTGCATCATTACATGCGTAGGTGCTGCCCAAAAAATCAATACCCAATATCACGTCATGTGATAAATTTTAAAAAACACGAAAAAGCATTTTCCATGAAAATTGATCAATGTTAATTTTTTATCACTGCTACAATATTTGATTTAATCAATCCTCCGTCTTCTAAAGAAAATACGACATACTCTCCCCTTTTTATTTGTGCCATACCAACCGGCGCTTCACGCATAATTTTATTACAAGTGTCATGTTTTATGATAGACGTATAAGCACCCGAATCTACCAATGCGGACTCAGCTAAATTCCCAATTATTAATGGAACATACAGCAAGCAATTCTTATTAAACAAATTGGTGTATGAAACTGAACCTAATTCCGCAGGTTTCCCTCGTAACTGACATTTGAATTGAAGGTGACCAGGATTACCGCATCGGTAACAAATTAAAATTTTCACCCGTTTTTAACCATCGGACATGTCTTTTACGTTATAAAAACAGTTTTCCGTTGTGTGATTTACCCGAAAACAAATTTGGCATTTCAGTTCCCGCTTAACCTGTACGGAAATACCTTATCCTTTGTGGGTTTTATAATAACATTTTGCCGCCGGGTGCTTTGACCGAAAATAAATTTGAGACTGCCTTTTAGGTGTTGCATCCTTACCCATCTTTTGCTTACAATCTCCAACGGTTAGTTCTACCTGAATTACGTACGCTAACAATTCGTGCAACATTTGTGACTTTGTGGCAAATGTAAAAAAATTATTGTTTTCAGGCAACCAATAATAAAAAAAATTATTTCTACCAAATATGCTTCCTCACATGGCAAACCCAAAACGTCTAACTGTCTAATCATCTCATTAAGAAAATGTTATATTGATTCTCCAGGACACTGAAATATTTCTAAAATTTTCATGCGCTTGTGTGCAATGGCTACTGGAGTACCTGTTTGCCGAAAAATAGCCTGACAAAATTCACTTAAGGACATACGTTCATTGATAGCTTGCCCTACCACGTTTTGCAAGATCTTGGGTACTTTAAACATTATGGCAGCATATACACTGGAGAGCAAAAAAAAAACTGATATAGGCGTGCTTATGCAAATAACAAAGTTATGGAACCAATCAGAGTAACGCGAAGCGGTCGGCAGCGCCTATATAAAACAAAAAGCGTCTGGTCAAGTTGCTAGANCTGATATAGGCGTGCTTATGCAAATAACAAAGGTATGGAACCAATCAGAGTAACGCGAAGCGGTCGGCAGCGCCTATATAAAACAAAAAGCGTCTGGTCAAGTTGCTAGATCGGTTACTGCTGCTACAATGGCAGGTTATAAAGATTTAACTGACTTTGAACGTGGTGTTATAGTCAGCGCAAGAGAGATGGGACATAGCATCTCCAAGGTAGCGATACATTTTGAATTTTCGTGTACGACTATTTCAGAGTGTTCCGTGAATATCGGGAATACGGTAGGTAAGCGCTTACTGCCGGGTTTATTTCCCAAAGTTTGAATCCAGGCAGTATGATCGGCTCCTGTAGAAGTCATTTTTGAATCAATTTGATGCACCCCTTTACCACTGTAGGAAACCCAAAGAATTTCCAATGAATTCAAAATTCCTAAATTGACTACCCCTTTCAACTGACCGAACTGACGAAGCAGAGTGGCGCATTTTTTCTATCTACATGTAACGGTTTCTGTCGACACGTGTAAGTAGGACTCCGTCTATGTTTTCTTAGGAAGATGTTCGATTTTCAAGGAATAGAGATCCCCCGTTAGTGTGTCATCATCAGTATTATAAAGCCTAATCTGGGTTTGCACAGTAACAGAAAACGTATTTACAAAAATATATTTTCCACTGTTTCTGAAGTACAAAAATATTAATTCCCAATATGGAATTACAAAATCTATTTAAAAGGGTTAATAAAATTCCATGATTTAAATTTCCCCACAGACATTTCAATTTATATATAGAATTTGAATTATAGAAAATAATAAATAATAAAGATTACATATANTCAAAATTCCTAAATTGACTACCCCTTTCAACTGACCGAACTGACGAAGCATAGTGGCGCATTTTTTCTATCTACTTGTAACGGTTTCTGTCGACACGTGTAAGTAGGACTCCGTCTATGTTTTCTTAGGAAGATGTTCAATTTTCAAGGAATAGAGATCCCCCGTTAGTGTGTCATCAAAAGTATTATAAAGCCTAATCTGGGTTTGCACAGTAACAGAAAACGTATTTACAAAAATATATTTTCCACTGTTTCTGAAGTACAAAAATATTAATTCCCAATATGGAATTACAAAATCTATTTAAAAGGTTTAATAAAATTCCATGATTTTAATTTCCCCACAGACATTTCAATTTATATATAGAATTTGAATTATAGAAAATAATAAATAATAAAGATTACATATANAATTTCCCCACAGACATTTCAATTTATATATAGAATTTGAATTATAGAAAATAATAAATAATAAAGATTACATATATTTTGATAATAATGCAGAGGAAACCACCTCCTTTTTAAAGAGTGAAACAACCGTACCTTCCCGAATACAGAGACAAAATTACGCTGTGGTTTCTTTGATATGGGTGTACCCGTTCTCGTATCAGCTGCGTGAGACTCAGGACACTGGCGTCGTGTCTGATTGGCTACTGCGTGCAGCGAAAGGTGTGCCCTATTGGCTGGGCTGCTGGCTGACAAGTTGATATCCACTGACGCCATTTTGCTGGCGTGTGAGACTGGAGTTCACGGAATAAGGTAGGGTCTCTACTGATTATTATTACAATGGGTTGGTTTCCCAAAACAAGAAAAGTCATATCCGCTGCTATCATTCGTCCCGGTAGATGGCTGAATTTTTTGGTTGGTCAGAGAATGAAGAGA